>OZ012660.1:75422800-75729698 GCA_963942545.1 Oxycera nigricornis
GCTTGAATACTTCCGAAGAAAAAAGTTGCCAATTTTCCTTTGTTTCCTTCAAAAAATAGAAAACTAAAATTTTGTGAAATTTTGCCGACTTACTTTATTTTGGAAAATAATAACTAAAGATCCAAAGTAACAATTTATTTTGAACTTATCATTAAACAGCAATATTACTGTATTGCTTGTGATCACATCAACTGTTCAAAGTGTCTTCCTTCCACAGAAATGCAAAGAAGAGCTCTTTTCTTAATTTCTGTGACTACATCGAAATGCATGAGTTCCTCTCTTATTTTTTTACTAGCTGCCTCAATTCTTAAATCTAATTCTTGAACTGATGACACAGGTGTCCTGTACACTTCTTGCTTCATTGCATCCCACACATAAAAATCGAGGATAGTTAGATCTGGAGACCGGGGTAGCCAGCTAATTGGACCATTTCGACCTATCCACCTTCCTGGATAGTTTAAGGCAAGCCAATGGGTGATTTCTTGGTCAGTATGGCTTGGAGCACTATCGTGTTGGTAATACATCCTGTTCAAATTGATTATTGGTGTATCTTCCAGTAAAGCTTGCAGCTCTTTATCCAAAAAATTTAGATATCCGGCAGAATTCAGCCTATCCGGCAAACGGAATGGCCCAACTATCCTACGCCCCAGGACGCCTGCCCACACGTTTCTGCTAAATCTACGCTGTGTAGAGGTGGCCTTGGCTATTCTGGGATTGATAATAGCCCAAAGATGCTGTTGTGGAAGTTGTTGACACCATCCCTTGAAAAATGTGACTCATTCGGTCCATAAAATGTTACTATTGAAGTTGGAGTCTGTTCGATCCCGTTCGATAAGCCACTCACAGAACGTAATCCTCGGGAAGTAACTCTTGCACGGGTTGAAAATGGTAAGGGCGCATGCTTTCCTTGCTTAAAACTCTCCAAATTGTGTTCGCCGATAAGCCCAGCCGCAAAGCTAGCTTGCGAGTTGATACGTCTGGTTCGTTGCGTACTATGGATAGTATGCGCTCCCTCCTGATCGGCGTCCCTGGAAGTTCCTGGTCGGTTGTCCAAACGCTGCGGTTGGAAACTTCAAACTCTCGTAAGTTCCTATGCAGTCTCATGAAGGTTCTGGTATCCGGTAATCGTCGGGTCGGATACCTCGTTTGATATTCTTCCTGTGCAAATGCGGCATTGCCATCGCAAAATCCGTAAATGCAATGCATGTCAGCATATTCCTCGTTGGTAAAGTTAGCCATGATTTCATATGTTAGAAATAAGCACTCCTTGATTCTTTTCAATTGACGCTTCGACTAAGTTATGCAGCATTTCAACACAACATTTATAACCTTTTGTATTATCAGGTGCTAATTATTAAACATTAATTTTATGCCATCCCCAAAACGTTGGATTTTAATTATCTCAGCTTAAAAACCCTTCAATACTAAAGCAGGTCCAACAAATAGCATGAAGAAAACCAATCGCCCAAAAATCTTTCCACTGTGGGATTATGCCAGGTAGAGTAATAAATTTTTATAATACTAAAGCAGGTCCAACAAATAGCATGAAGAAAACCAATCGCCCAAAAATCTTTCCACTGTGGGATTATGCCAGGTAAATAGTAAATTTTTATGAATGTTTGGCTAATTCCGATCGCACAATCGCAAGTTTTCTATTTTTCGAAGGAAACAAAGGAAAATTGGCAACCTTTTTCTTCGAAAGTATTCAAGCAGAAAGTAAGGCTTTCTGTCAAGATAATAGTTTTTATAGATTAATACATCACCTTAGCGTTTAACACGGTCGCGAAAGTCAAAATTAGCAATTTTTTTACGGTTGTTTTAAGTTTCTCATTTTTTTCATGTAAAACTGGCAGCTTTGGGGGCACTTGTCAAAACGTTTCCAAAAAGATACATTGACAGGCTATCAAACGCATCCTTTGTCAAAAGTCGACACATAACAATCAAATAGTTATGATGGTTTACACGTGCCAGGTCGTGGGTGAGGATCGTGGTTACTCCCCCCCTTACATTTTGAAACCCCTTCCGATTTACCACCCCCCTCCCATACGATTTTTTGCTCAAAAGACTTCAAGGATTCCGTGGTTTCATTTAATGCCATCAACTCCGAAACACCCTGTATATATATATATATATACATATATATATCTTAAATTTTATTTGGCTACATAATATAATATATATATATATATATATATATATATATATATATATATATATATATATATATATAATATACAGTCGAGCCTCGCTAATGCGAACAGCAAGGGACAGAGCCAAAAGTTCGAATTATTGAGGTTGAGTAATTTCTTCATTTTTTGTAAAGAAATTAAAAATGCTAAACTGCTTCATACCGGTGGTTTTTTTAAAGCAAATTATGATAATGTACTGATTGCTGCAAAAATTTTGTCGTCCACGCTGGGTCTTCATTCAGCATAATCTCTGAGTTTGGCAAGAAGCTCCAAAGCTTCGCTAGATGTTGGGGCTGCTGGGGGCGCAGGCTCATCTTGATGTTCCTCTTCATCCGAAAGAAGTTATGAGGGTTCCCCCAATAAAAAATGGTTGTTGTGAATATTTCCAGATCATATATGATCATCATATGAAACCATGAATTTAATTTGGGAAGTGGTTTTTAGACTTGTTTACAAGTTTAATTTTTTTTAATTGTAAAAATAAAAAAAAACCAGCCGTGAGGTGCGACTCTTGAGGTCCGCACGGTTAACCTCTCAGTCAAATCTACATAAATATCAAAAATATTAAACGCAAAATAAAAGTACTTTCAATAATGATAATGTGCCTCTCATAAACTTTATTGGAATGACTTAATAATAATCGTATCATCTACGCGAACGTCCATTGATTACGTAACGATTTTGGTGGATGAGGAGTTGATTGAATATTCTCGCGGATGAATTGGAGAAGGGATATGTTACAAAGCATTTATTTACGTTATTTGTTATTTTTATATCAAACAAACAAAAGAATGCTAGCAAAAACGAATGCAGTTTTTGATATTACGCCACTGAAGAGATTTTGTAGCGTGATGGCCATTTTTGATAGCTTTGTTCAAAATTCTCGTCACTTAAGCATAATCACTGAATTTGTATTTTTTCAAGATTTCACATCAATAAGACTAATTATTATTTCTTATTTTCAGTTGTTCATGAAAAACATTGAATATGCATTGAAATCTTACGAACACTACAGAACAAAACTACTAAAAATTGAAAAAATTTAATTCGATGGAAGCTTTTTAAAGCATATGATCTTAGGAAGTATTGACTGCAAAATATTTTACCATTCAAAGCGTTCATTACCACAAATGCAAACTGGATTACATTATTTTGGTTTTGAAATGTAAGCAGTTTTTTATCAAAATTAAAACACGGTACTGTCAAAACTATTCAAAATCTGTTTAAACTATGCAAATATTAATAAAATTTGATTGACTTAACAACATGGTCTTTAGAATAAGAGGTATAAAGTGATATCATTCGTACGAACCTATTTTACATTGTGACTTTGAATGATTTTTTTGTGATCATGAGAAAAAATTTTGCTGATTTCTTTACAAAAAGTAATACGAGTTTATAAATGTTATAAACATTCATGACTGTGGTGTGGAAATCAGGTAAAACTAATTTTTTTATGAAAAAAGCCAAGTTTTCATCTTTGTTTCTATTAAATTAAAAACGGCTTGAATGTTTTTTTTTTGTAAATTTGAAATCATCACCAAAATGTTATTACGCGTCGATTGACACCTTAATGATGCAAATATAATATTTTGTTGGTGTGATATGGTGTAAGACACAAATTACTTTCAACTTCATGATGGCTTTTCATTTTTAAATAATTGTTTTCTGTTTAAAAAAAATTCTGATTTTTTCACGAAAACTGTTTGGAGTCTATCAATTTTATAAATATTGAATACTGTGTGTTGCTAACCAGGTTAAAAATTTATTGTTTATGGAAAAAAGTCTAGTTTTTTGCACTTTTTTTTAATCAATTGAATAACGGCTCGAATTTTTTTTTTTAAATTTGATAGAATTACAGTAATGTAACTACGCGTGATTTACACATTGAACATGCAAATCGTATCTTTGGTTTGCGAGATATAGTGCATGGCAGAAATGATCTTCAAAGGGTTAAAACAACAAACTCCCACGGCTGAATTGTCCTAAAAAATAAACAGCTCTAAAAATTGTAAAGACGCTTCTTTTGAAATCTCAACAAAGTCGATACGAATTTGTTTACGTGAGTTAGGCTCGTAGAAAAAGAAAACTGACCACGAACGTACGTACGTACACACACACACATATATGTTTTTAAAAACACTTTAGATATACTCTTAAGATCTTAAAACGTAAATAAATGTCGAAAATTTCAATTTCGAATTTCGAGGCCATGACAAGAACTTATACATATACTGGGAAGTTAAAAAAATCTAAGGTTAAAAATAAAAAATAAAAAAAGGATAAATGTCATTTTTCCATAAATGTGATTTAAATAGGGGTCACACTTTGGACACATGTTTCGCACCGTTCCTCTTGACCCCTGGGCCCCTCATCCTCCTGTGCGGAATTTATGCCACCAACCATCATCAAAGAATTGCTTTGATGTTTGATGAAGTTTATTGAAATAGTTGATTCTGGTGACCTTTGTGACTAAAATTATCTTTAGAGTGTAGGGTTAACTCGGGTATCGATACGGTGAGAAAGATAAACAATTTCAGGCCAATTACTACTAACTTTTATTGTTTAAACAAGTCGGTTTGAACTTCACCTATAATTTTACGA
This sequence comes from Oxycera nigricornis, assembly GCA_963942545.1. NCBI lineage: Eukaryota > Metazoa > Arthropoda > Insecta > Diptera > Stratiomyidae > Oxycera > Oxycera nigricornis. The sequence goes on from OZ012660.1 coordinate 75,427,594, forward strand.
GTTAGCCTTTGCAAATTATTTAATTCTTCTAAGAAGTCAAATTTCCCGTGGTACAGTTTTCTTGGCACCTTCAATCTTTTCCATTTCATTCTGATTAAAATACCACCCAGCAGATGCAAAAGCATCAGGTGAATTCTTGTGGTATCTTTTATGTTACTTAACAAATTTTCCATGAAAACTTTTATCTGATTGTATAATATTTTTACCATGCAGCTGAATTGTGTATGGTCTTAAAAACTGAAATCATCAGATTATAGACAAAATTTTCTCGATCAAGCCCGTCAAAATATTAACTGGTTTCTTAGTTATTTCATTTCTGTAAATGGGTTTTCCTATCTATCCCTCAGATTTAACAATTATACTTTGAGTAGGAAGTTTGTGATTCATACACCATGGAATGCGTCACCATCGCTTTAAGATTCAAACTCCAAAACAAACGAGCTATCTAGGAATTCTCGGAGCTAGCTTATTGGTTCTTAAAATGTTACATTGAATGATCGTGGTCACAAAAAGGTCTAGTTTGGGTTTCATACGTTCTCTGTGCGAGTCCATTAAATTATGTTTATTAATTAATGACGTCTAGGATGCGTTTATAGATTTTAAGTCTAGTCTTTGATAAAATTTTTGAATATACTGTTGACAATTTTTAACTTCCCAGTATATGGGAAGTTCTTGTAATCGCCTCGAAAATCGAAGTTGAAATTTTCAACTTTTCTTTACGTTTTAAGGTCTATTGAGTATATATAAAGTGTTTTTAGAAAGGGAGATGTATGTGTGTGTGTGTACGTACGTACGTATGTACATTCGTGAACAGTTTTTTCTACGAGCATAACTCACGTGAACAGAGTCGTATCGGCTTTGTTAAGTTGTCAATCGAAGCGTCTTTGTAATCTCAAGAGATGATTATTTTTAGGGAAAGTTCGGTTCGGGGGGGTTTGTTGTTTTGGCCCTTTTAAGGTCATTTCTGTCATGCGTTATATCTCGCGAACCAAACATACGATTTGCATCGTTAAGGTGTCAATCGACGCGTATTAATATTTTCATGAATCTTTCACGTATAAAAAATTGTTGAAGCCGTTTTTTTTTTAATTTAAAAGAAAAAAGCAAAAATTAGGTTTTTTCCATAAACAATAAATTTTTAACCTGATTTGTGGAACATAGCAACCAATGTTTACAAAGTTTATATACTCCAAACAGGTTTTGTGAAACACCATCAAAACTTTTTCTCATGATAACGAAAAAAATTAAATTACGAATAAAAAAACATTAGAAGTCATAATGACCTTCAAGGTCATTTCTTTTATCCACTATTCACTACGAAACCATTTTCCATCATAATGACAAAACTAAATTAAAATAAAAAATCATTCAAAGTTATCATGTATAGAGGGTTCATATGAATGATATTACTTTATATCTTTCATTTTGTGGAAATTGTTGTGAACTCAATCCAAGCTTTATAATATTTGCAAAATTTGAGCAGATTTTTAGTAGTTTTTACAGTGTTTTAGTTTTAATAAAAAAACTGCTCAAATTTTGTAAATCGACTAAACTTCAATCAAATTTGCATTTGTGATTATCAAAGCTTTGAATAGTAAAATATTTTATAGTCAAAACTTCGCAAGATCATATACTTTAAAATGCTTTCTTCAATTAAAAAATTAAAGTTGTTAGTAGCTTTAATCTTTAGTAATCGTAAGATTTCAATAACTTCCTCCATCATCATGTGCAGTAAATTTTACTTTTTGCATGCAATTGAACCTATTTTTGACTGCATATTCAATATTTTTCAAGATCAACAGAAATTCAAAATCAATTATTAATCTCATTGATGTCAAATCGTGGAAAAGTATAAATTCAGTAATTATGCGGAAGTAATGGCAATTTTGAATCCAACTTTTTAAAATGACCATCACGCGACAAAATCTCTTCAGTGGGCGTAATAACAAAAAAATGCATTCATTTCTGCCAGCGCTCTTTTGTTCTTCAAGCATCGATATGAAAATATCAAATAACGTAGAAACACCTCCACCGATTCATCCGCGTAAATATTCAATCAAATCAATATGTCGTCATCGACGGAAAACCTAACGTAATCAATGGACCCTTTCGTAGATGATATGATTAATATGAACTCATTCCTGTCACTGCTATGAACACCTCTCATTAATATTATTTAAAGTAGTAGCATTTTCAAAATTATTATTGTGTTTAATGTTTTTGATGTTTATGTAGACATTACTGGGAAGTTGACCGTGTGGACCTCAAGGGTCCCACCTCGCGGCCTTGGTACGTTTTTTACATTTACTAGAATACTTCAACTGTATTGCCGTGGTCTTGTTGCTAGCTTTTTGATTGGTAAGCTCTGTCCCACCAATACTATCGATAATTTTGTTTCAAGTTTGCTGACTCAATTTCCGTGCAGCTAGATTACTTTTTTTAAATGGTCGTGCAAGGTAGACCTCCTGCCTCAAACAGAATTGCACTTCCTAATTTGAACACATGTAGTCTTACAGCTTTCGAATTCAAGGGAATCAACAATTGAAATTATTCTAGAAAGCCTTAAGGGAACATTAAGGTTACAATTTTTCAGAAATCAGAATTTTTTTAATGATTTCGACAGTAAATTTTATCAAGAATACGATTTAAAAAAATATTCCAGTACCTGCCATACGTTCTAAAACAAGGAATATTTTGGCGTTTTTTTTGCTTCCATATGATCCAGTCACCTGAAATTACGTCCGCCGTTATATTTTGATGTCTTTTTTCAAAAATTATTATTATTGCTTAAAAAACAATAAATAAATCTAAAAAAATATTTTCGTCCACCCAAAGTACAAAATAACATACGAACAAATTTTCAAAATGTTTTTTTTCTATTGAGAAAAAGTTAGATATATTTTTAATCCGTAACTTAAAAGACTCCTTTAAAGAAGCTACCAATGCCACTCTCACATTGGTAGACACATTGCTTCAACTTCTTTGCGGAATCTTTCTTGTCGCCAATAAATTCTTCATCTAAGAGCTTTTCAAAGCCATCTATAAAATCACTACAGACCAGTCCTTCTACAATTGACATGACCACAATTAAAGATAGAGGTTTTCATAGATTGATTTTCAAAGAACTGAACCTCAAAAGAATAACATACGTAAAATTCATTATCTTTCATGATACGTAGAGATTTTCCAGATTAGTTCGCAATCACTATCTGGATTTTACACGGTTCGAAGATTTTTTATTACACTTTTAAACGCTCACTTTGACACACAGCCCCCTGTTTGTGATCATAATATAGACTGTCTAGTGGTTGGATTCTGCTCTACTCTACTCGATTCAAATTGCAACAGATTATCAATCACACCAGTCATTTCATCGATACGCATGTCTGTAGATGAAGTCTACTGAGTGATACCGTCATTGCGAGTTACCGTCATTGCGAGTACACTTCACCTACCAAATGCACTTTATAAAATTAAAATCGGACTATTAGGTGAAGAATTGTCCTATAAGTGAAAAAACTTTCAAACTTCTATAAGCTTAAGTTTTTGACTTGCAAGCTTTCAAAATTGTTGATTTTTTTAAAATAAATTTAAATTGCACAAATATTATGGGAAATCTACTGAATCGATTTTGATGAAAATATGTGTGCTATCTTATTATATCGTGAAAATGTTTAAGCCGATCTATGAAGATCCTTACATGGAAAAAAATAATAGGCTTTTTCACCCTTTATTTAAATATTTATTGCTATTTTGCGGCAAGAGTTAAATGTTTCAAATTTTTTCACCAGTTCTATCTTACAGAAAATTAAGTTAAGAGTGAAAAATTAGGAAAAAAGGTTTTTTAAAAAAAATAAACATTTTGATGTTTTTTAATGTTGCCGACTTTTTTGAATAGAAGGAAAAGTCAATTGTTGTTATACGAGTTATTCCACAACTTGTCTTGCAAAAATCAGTGCGCCACCTTCTTGAACGGGCAACTGAAAACAAATCCGCCCTGGTCTAGATATAAAGTCGGCCAGGTTGGGAAAATGCTGGAAGGGTTGATGACAATAGACCACTTATAAATATATCTTCATCAAAACTGAACGAGTTTCCGATTTTTTCATGCGACAGTTCTTTCGAAGATATTTAACAAAAAAGAAGGCCCTTAGTTCAGTAGCCTGCAACGAATACGAGAATTTGATTTTAAACATGCATGCAATATCTCGGGATACTGCATGCATGATTTGACATAAAGCGTGGGTAATTCAGAAAACACAAAGCGCGGGGATATTCGCCAGGAGTCGCGATTAAGAATACTCCCGGTAAAAGTGAGAATATACATGCTGACACCGCGCACAATTTTCTGTTGGGGATTCTCGTTTGTAGCCGTAGTGTGACCCGTCCATCATACTCCTCACATTGTTTTGATGGGTATGGTTAGTCCGCTGGTGTGTCGTGTTCTCACTTCTATAAGGTTTACCGAAATAGTGCAGAGTACTGCCTGGCTCAGTAGAAATAAGCAAGAAAACAGGAAATTTTTCGAACCCGTTTCTTTCTTTATATCTTTTTCCCCATTATATTATCAGTGACTATGTTTTATCCTGATAACACTTCTTTTCGGTTTTTTGTTTGTTTATTTCAAATCTTTAAATCTGCTTTGAATAACATTCTCTTGAATGCTAAAATTTTTAGAGTTTATCTTGCAGGTCTTAATTCCTTTTTGTTTTAACAGATATCCAAGCCTGAATTGAGGAGATTATCGTAGTTCCACGTGCTTTTGAATATATGCAAATACGCAAGCTTGGACCTAGCGAACATCGCTGATGTTCGTACATTCGACTAGTATGGTATCTTCTTTGTTTTTCTTTCGTTCGTAATATGCTCCCAGGTAAGCATTATTCATGATCATCGGGTTTCTCGGAATGCCCGCGGGAATTGATAAGAAGAGTAAAGTAGCATCAAAGCGATATTGGTTGGTTTGAAAAAAGTTTGATGTCGTCAAAAATTTGTGATCGAGAAAAAGGATGGCGAAATCTCGTGAAATGAGACTCGTAGCCAAAGCTAGAGACACTTGGCAGCAGCCATCGTATTCCTAGCTTTTCATAAACCAGAGGAACATTAATCACCACGTCAGAAAGGTTTTCTTGCCTCGTCTCCGTGAATGAACGTCCATGAGGTTAATGATAAGATAGTCCCGTTGGTTTCAAAATTTCGTAGTGATTTCGTTCAGAAACTATCATTTCGCTACAATTTGAAAATTTTCATGACTTCTGGTTCTTGTTTGTTCAAGTCAGACTTGATTTTATATTAAAAATTGAATTTCACAAATTTTCTTCATCTTGAAATATTTAAAGACTTTATTCGGGTCAATCTAAGCATTTGAGTAGATCTCCCCTATTTGTGTTGTTAAATTTTGTTTTTCTAATGTTCTCAGAATTGTTAAAGTAGAGAGTGCATGTAATTATTTTTTCTCATGGTTATTGATGAATGTTTAGTTGTGTAAATGTGTTTGACCTTGTTTGGCCAGAAATTTTATAACAGAAATATTTTTGAAAAAAGAAAAACTTCCTTATAATTTTGTGTATCTTTATTTGGATTCGTAATCGATTTTCGAACGTAATCGTTCGGTCTTCTCCAGCGATTAAATTGAACTACGTCAAAATCCCTTAGATGACTCGATTAAACGATTTGAGAAGACGATTAAAAGTTGCAAGGCAATAATCGGAAAGTTAACCAAAGTGAGAGTTACCAACCCGATACTCCCTAGGACCAAATGCCTGCCAAAAGTTCACAAAGAGGGACAGAGATGAGAGAAATTATCTCCGTCACAAATGCGTTTACCCAAAAATTGGCCAGATGGCTCGTGAAGGAATTCAAAGGGATGGACGGAATAGTGAGCAGCTCGGTAAAAAGCAGTAAGGAGTTCACCGGAAACTTGCGAAAATTTGGGCCACAAGCAGAATATAGGATTACGGTTTAATTCGATGTAAAAGCGCTCTTACCTAGCGTACCAATGATGGAAACACTTGGACACATCGGAGAATGGCTGCTGAAACAAGACGATTCACCATCATGGAAGACCGAAACTAAGCAATATGTTGCACTCTGCAAGCTGTGCATGACTGAACATTATTTCACCTTCAAAGGGAATTTTTTTAAAACTAAGTGAGGAGTAGCGATGGGAAACAGGCTCACACCTTGTTTCAGTGAAATTTTTATGTCGAGATTGGAAGAGGGATTAAAATCAAGAGGTAAACTACCAAAATGCTCCGATACGTAGATGACATTTTCGCTTACGTCAATAAAAGAGATTTGCAGCATACATTAACGGATCCTCACAACGCACATCAGAGTATCAGCTTCACAATGAAGGAAGAAATAGATGGAAACCTGGCGTTCTTGGATGGGCTAGTACAACGGAGAAGTGGGGACATAAGCTTTAATATATACCGAAAAGCAACGCCTACGCAAAGAACGATCCCAAACACTTCGAGTCACACACAACGAATCAAAGATTCTCCCTACAGAGCTATGATACACCGCATGTTCGATTTGCTACTTGAAGTGGAAGCCAAGAAGAAGGGAATGCAGTATATTCTCCAGATTGCAATATTAAACAGCTTTAAACCAGCAACAATCACAAGAATGGCGGAAAAAATCAAAAAACCCGACGTACGAAAGAACGGTGAAGTTTGCTAAACCCGGACTCAGAAAGGACGATTTGGAAGACCATCCCCTACCACAAAGGTGTCACCAACGTAATAAAAAGGATATTACACGGCCATGAAACAATACAGCTCATAGAAACTAGTGGCAGAAACCAGCTCAAAAACACCGTTGGATCGACTAAAGATAAGCGACTTTCACACGAGAAATCGGGGATCTATAGGGTTTAATGCCTCACCTGCCAAGAGGTATATATCGGCCAGACAAGGAGACTCATTAGTACTAGGATAAAGGAACACTTAGGGGAAGCGAAAGCTGCAAAGAAGAGAGACATGACAGGCAGTTTCGAATCAGCTGTGGCGGAGCACATCGGGACTACAGGACATGATATAACTATGGATGACGTAGCACCAATAAGAGAAGCGAGAGATGTACGGGAACTAGATGCCTTAGAAAGCTTAGCCATTTATACGAAAAAAAACCCGTAATGAATCATGATGAAGGCAAGGGGGTTTTATTGTTTTGTTACTTTGAAGGCCATTTCTGTCATGCGTTATATCTCGCGAATGAAACATACGATTTGCATCGTTAAGGTGTCAATCGACGCGTATTAATATTTGCACGAATATATCAAATTTTGACAAAAATTGTTGAAGCCATTTTTTAATTTAAGAGAAAAAAGTGAAAAAATAGGGTTTTTTTATAAACAATAAGTTTTTAACCTGATTTGTGGAACATAGCAACCAATGTTTATAGAATTTATATACTCCAAAAAATTTCTGTAAAAAGATCATCAAAGCCTTTTCTCGTGATAATGTAAAAAATTCAATTAAAAATAAAAAGTCATTAAAAGTCATCATGATTTTCAAGGTCATTTTTATCATCTCATGAACCAGCTATAATATTTGCATCATTAAGGTGTCAATAGACGTGTATTAACATTTTTGCGATGTTTTAAATATTACAGAAAAATTGTTTCAGCCGCTTTTTAATTTGATAAAAGAAAACGCAAAAATTAGGGTTTTAGGGTTTTTTTCTTAAAAATAATGTTTTAACCTGATTCGCACAGCACAGTAATAAATGTTTATAAAATTTATACATTCTTATCAGTTTTTAAAGAGAAACCAGCAAATCCATATTCCATGTTTATAAAAAAACTAAATTAAAAATAAAAAATCATTCAAAGTTATCATGTATAGAGGGTTCATACGAATGATATTACTTTATATCTTTTATTCTAAGGAAATTGTTTTAAATTCAATCCAAGTTTTATAATATTTGCATAATTTGAGCAGATTTTTAATAGTTTTTACAGTGGTTTAGTGTTAATAAAAAGACTGCTTGAATGTTGGAAATCCCAAAAAAACTTCTGAAGATGATATGCTTAATTTTAACTCATTCCTGTTACTACCTCTCATTATTATTATATAAAGTAGTATTATTCGCAAAATTACTATTGTGTTTAATGTTTTTGATGTTTGTGTAGATATTACTGGGAAGTTGACCGTGTGGACCTGAAGGGTCGCACCTCGCGGCTTGTTTTTAATAGGTTATATATTCAAAGACTCGTATATTTGATTCGTAGTTATTGTAATATTATTAACATAAAAGTATGAAAATGTATTCGTTCTAATTTTGACTTCAGCAAAGTTTAAAGCGTCATCAGTACACTATGGAAGGAATTCCCTGTCTAGTACTTTAATGGCTATTTTAATTTCTTGTTTGGACAAAATTAAATTAGTGGAATTTACTGGCATCAGGAACAAAAGTAACAGTTTTTAGAACCCGTAACCAAGAGCTGTACTCGTTTTTCACCACGCAAGATAAAAGTTGTGTTTGGGTTAGTCTAAATGGTGTTACGCAAAGATTAGGCTATTGCGCATAATCCGGACGAGTGGCGTTTATTCAAAGACTCCTAAAAAATACGTTTGAAGGCGGTTTTGCTTCATAATGGCAACAAAAGGCCGTCTTTTCCTCTTGCGCATGCAGTTGACATGAAAGAAACATACGAAAGTATGTCACAGATTCTAAATTCAATAAACTATGATGCTTACAAGTGGCAAATATGTGGTGACCTAAAAGTCAAAGGATTGTTACTAAGACTTTAGGGCGGATTTACTAAGTATTGCTGTTTTCTGTGTTTTTGGGACAGTAGAGCAACAGCAAGCCTTTATAAAGTAAAAGAGTTGCTTGAAAGAGATCAATTTATTCCAGGCCAGGCTAACGTGAAGAACATACCTTTCGTTGATCCCAAAAAAGTGTTGTTACCTCCATTACATATTAAGCTTGGATTGATGAAAAATTTTGTTAAAGCATTAGATAAAGACGGAGATGCATTAAAATTCCTTACACAAATTTTTCCTCAACTAAGCGATGCCAAGCTTAAAGAAGGCATATTTGTTGGAACTCAAATTCGAAAAATACTAAAGGATGACAAATTCCATCAAACATTAAGTCACGCTGAATTGGCTGCGTTACAGTCGTTTAAAACAATTGTTTCTGAGTTTTTAGGAGACAGAAAAATAGAAACCTACGAAAAACTTGTAAAAGAATTATTCGAGCACTTTTGCAAAGTCGGCTGTCGCATGTCCCTTAAAATCTACTTCCTCCACTCATATTTAAACTTCTTTCTCGAAAATTTGGGTGTGGCTAGCAATAAGCAAGGAGAATGGTTCTGCCAGGACATCCTAACAATGGAGCAACGATACCAAGGCAGATGGGATCCGGCAATGATGGCAGATTACTGTTGGTTCCTTATGAGGGAAAGCGATCAGCAGTATAAACGAAAGTCAGCATTTGCGAAAATGTTGTCTACAAAACATTTAGTATAAATGTATTTTGGATCCGTTGTAGTGAATAAAACCCGTTAATTTTTTAATTTCAACTTACAGTATAAATTGTATGAAAATTTCAGAAACAAAATGTACTCTGTAACACAAAATCTGTGCGTGATAAAAAAAAATTTGAACTCAAATCGTAAATCAGTACACCTCAAATACCCTCACAGACCTTTAAGCACATCAGTCGCAAATTTTTCCTTCAGATTTGTTGGGTAGTGCAATCAAAGACCCACGTCATAATGTGATATTGTAAAAACAATTATAATTATTTTAGAAGTTAAGGTTAATCTATTACTATGCAATTAATACAGGAATATTATGTTTAAAACACAATTCGGAAGCAATAATGTACATTTCACATTTGAAAAATAAATAATGACGTAGAGCCTGATTTTAAGTAAAAGCTGTTAATAACAAAAATTAGCTTTGGTGAACCAATGCCTTTTTTTAGTTTTATAGGCACATGGAAATAGTATTTATGAAAAAATAAGACTATTTTATATTCTGAGACGTTTTATGTTTTGTTGAGTTTTAACAAAGATTTAAACCCTATTCCATTGTAGCTGTTATGGATAGGATGATTTATGTTATGAGAGCATCATTGAGTTCTACTTATCATTACAATTTTTTTTATTCATTTTTCAGTTAGGGGTAAGACTAGCGGCGCAAATCACTCCAAAGTGAAAAACGCAGAAAAAGATACTGCGGAAAAAGAGAAGGAAGAGGAAAGAGATGAAAGAAGGAAAAAAAGAACAGGAAAGGAAGAGCGTTCGGGAGAAGAAAGAGAAATGGGAGACAAGATGAGCACGTCAAAAAACAAGGAAAAAGTAGATTCGATGAAGGTAATGGTATATTCCATGGCCGCGATTCACGGTTCATAGTAAAAATAATGAACACAAAAATATTCATGAGAATAACTATTCTTTAAATAAAAATATTTACAGTTGCAGTTGATCTTCAAAACTATTGAATTTACAGTCAATAATCGGCTTAATTGCATGCAAAAAATAAACAGAATATTAAATGATGAGGGAAGAAGTAATTGAACACTAAAGACTAAAACTACTGAAAACAACATTTCCTTTATTTGGTAAAGATCTGTTAAGGCATGTGATTCTGCAAAAATTTGACTACAAAACATTCAACCATTCAAAGGAATGATTATCACAAATGCAAATTTGATTGAAAAAGATTATTTTTTAAAGAGTTTCTACTTGAAAAAAACACGCAAACTGTGCAGACTATTGAAAATCTGCTAAACTATACAAATATTGTCTGTGATTACTGCATTGTCAAATCGAATCAGGCTAAAAAAAAATTTTATGAAAAAAAATTCGAATTTTGCGCTCTTTTTCAATTGAATTAAAAAATAGCTTCAACAATGTTTTCAAAAACTGAATCGAATCACACAAATGTCGATTGACACCCTAACGATGCAATTTTTATATTTGGTTCGCTAGATGTAGTATTTTTATGAAAATGGTTCGGTGTGTTTCAGTTTTAAAAATATTGAGAGCTGTACGTGGAAATCAGGTTAAAAATCTATTTTTATGTGAAAACCCTAATTTTTGCACTTTTTTTATAAGATTAAAAAACGGCTACAATTTTTCTAAAAAAATTAAAGGATCAAGCAAATGTTTGTACGCGATGATTGACACCTGAACAGTACAAATCCTATCTTATTATTTTATTGGTGAGATTTACTGCGTGACAAAAATGACCATCAAGGACTCAAAATAACAAGCACATTCCGACCGCAATTTCTTAAAACTATACAGCTCTTAAGATTGCAAAGACGCTTCGTTTGTCGAAAAAACTGTCTATGAACTCACGTACGTACACGCACTGCAAAAACTGCAAAACGTAAAAATATGTTGAAAATATCATTTTCGATTTTCGAGGCGATTTCAAGAATTTCCCATATACTGGGAAGTTAAAAAATTATAATAATGACGATTCTGCATTTGAGAAGTTTGAAGCAATTGTTACATGTGCGACCATGTATTACTAGATAATAGAAGCTTATGTTAAAATATAATGTGAAATGCTTGTATTTATAATAGTTTTTCCAGGTATCCTGTATAAAAATAAGTCAAAGGTAATGTCTTCTAGTAGTATATGGCTTTTTATATGTATTTAGAATATGGTGAGCACATTGAACATATATTCGGTAGCAGCTCGACTGTCTTTGATGATTTCTTGGCGATTGTTTCTTGGATTCTTCAGCCCAGAAGACCTGTGTTTGATATACGCTACGGAGAGTTGGAATTTTGTTTATTGAGACATCTGCTTACATGCATATTTCCCTGCGTCAATTCCTTTTGCTTGAAATAACTGTTGTAAAGCTCAGGTAAATTGAACAGATTCGAAAAGAGAATTTGATTTTTTCTTGCCTTGGCTGAGCTTCGCTTAAGACAGTTAAATGACTGTTGCTTGCATCATATCACAACTTTGAGTATTCATTTGATCTGCAGAGCACTTAGACTGCCATCTCTTTAAAAGGCTAAACTGGAGCCAACTTCGTTGCATAAGAAGTGCATTTGTTGAAATTGTACGTTCGGTTGCAGTTATTGCAATAAATGCGATAAAGGTTTGTAGGATCGTATTTATTTCAATGACTGACTGATTTGTTTCTAATTTCTTCAATAACTCACCACCAGATAACAGTACTAGCAGATTTATTGTATTTTTGCATAATGTGCTTTATGAAGCAGTCTGACAGAGAATCGTTTCAAAGTAACCTTCAACTAAATGTTTTTAATCGCCTTAATTATTTTTGGGAAAGTGTTGGTTACAAATGATGTTCCTATAATCCACAGACAAAGAGTAAGAAATTTTACATGGTTGAGGAATCAAAAATTATTTTTTTATTCAAAATTCAAGATATTAACTTGCATTGACGAGTTTTGTGGAACAGTTTTTAGGGGAAAGAAATGAGCTGTGTTTAAAAGTAAGGGAAGATATGTGTTTGTTTAACTCGTGGGAATTACATTTCGTGTGATGAGCTGGCCGCGATATAAGTTAAACTGTTAAAAGTGAAAAAGTAGTTTTTGTCATCTGTTTTAAAATTAACTATTTACTCAGGCATGTTTATCTACTCAATTTTCATGGATTTGATATGATAGAAATGGAAAAATGGAAGCCTTAAACATTTGCCACGGATGTAAAAGTCATTGTCAGTGGTCAAAAATTCGAGACAAGCTATTGAAAATACTCAGGCCCTCACTTCATCCTATTCTTTATATGTCCCTATAATTTATAAGATGGATTGATTTGGGCATTATTAAAGGAATTTTAACGATTTATTGATAACTCTTTACGCACAGAAATTGTCAATTAATTAGAACAAAACCTTCTTCGTAGAATGCTGAAGCATGAGAGAGAGCCTCTTTGTTTATTTAAAATATATGCGTTGTGACATTTGTTAAAAAGTGCTGCCAACTGGCATTTTTAACAATAATACTTACTCTCCGAAAAAACCATCTACATACAACAACAATTGGTATTTTATCCGGGGGAAGATCTACCAATTTCCATGTTCGATTCGCTTGTAATGAATCAAACTCTTCTTTCATCGCATCCTTCCACAAATCGGCGCTCTGATTTGAAATTGCAAGTTTAAATGTGGATGGATTGCATGATATAAATGCATAAGCAAACGTCGCATAATCTGGTTTCGATTTGTTTGTATTTCGTGCCAATTGTCTCACAACTGGCGTTTCATTAGCATTGTGATTCATCACTCGCTTTTAAAATGGATCTTTCGGCTCCCATTCACTCACAATACCATCATCTGATAATACGTTTGGTGATAGAACATTTTTTTAAATGTGTGCATTGTATCATCATCGTCGTCGTCTTCATCGTTAGCTCTCACATTTGGCGTTGATGCTGCCGCTGGACCACTTGAATTATTAAAATCTGGCGATGAAACACAATCGATGCTACGGTATTTGAATCACTTGATGACAAATCGGCTTGATTTGAATGCTTTTCCTCCTCTGGTTTAATACTGTTTACGTTTTACTCCTCAGCTTCAGGATATTGCAAACAAAACTGATCAATTTTTTCAATTTCAGAATCATTTACCTCACTATTTACACTAGATTCTAAGAAAATGACATCTCTTCTAGTTATTATCGATTTTGTTTGCTTGTTGTAGAACCGATACGTTTTGGCATCACTGAAATCTCCCACAAAAATGCATCCTGTTGATTTCTCATCCATTTTCTTTCTTTTTGCCGCTGGAACTTGTGCAAATGCTTTACAACCAAATACTTTCAGCCATTTTAAATTTGGTTTTTGACCGGACCAAATTTCTTCAGGTGATTTATCACCACTGCCTTAACACGGCACACGATTGATGATATAAGCAGATGTCATCACTGCTTCTGCCCAAAATGCCTTCGTCACACCTGAGTCGATCAACATACATCGAACTTTCTCCAATATTGTCCGGTTTATTCTCTCGGCTGCACCATTTTGCTGTGGTGTATGTATTGCCGTTTTTTGTTGCAAAATCCCGCTGTGTTCACAATACCGTTTAAATACGTTATTGAAATATTCGGTGTCATTGTCACTTCTCAACACTTTAATGTTATGCCCACTTTGTTCTTCGACCATCGTTTTAACGTTAATTAAACTTTTGTACACTTCACTTTTTCTTTTTATTACATGTACAAACAACTTATGTGAAAAGTCGTCGACAAAGGTTAGAATGAACCTATTTCCCTCCAATGATTTCACAGGCAACTCATAACAACAACATAACAACTCATAACATAACATAACTCTGTATGTACGAGTTCAAGTAATTGTTTTGCAAGATCTCCCTTATCATTGAATGGTTTTCGACTGTGTTTGCCTTTTATACACGTTTCACATATTATATTTCTTGGTATTATTACATTTTTGACATCGCTTTTCAAAAATTTCATGTAATCAAAACTCGTGTGTCCGAATCGTCAATGCCATAGAATTGCATTTTCTTTTGACCTTACCGTAATCACCGAATCATTATCAACTATTAATGTCTTTTCTCTTCAAACAACATCCAATTTAAACAAGCCGCAAAGTGCGACCCTTGAGGTCCACATGGTCAACTTCCCAGTAATATCTAGATAAACATTAAAAATATTAAACACAATAATTATTATGAAAAAAGTACTGGTTGGTTGGTTGTAGTGGCAGCCTTCTTTGTCGAAAAGATGGCTCACTTAGGCCAAGATAGGCCCATTGTGATACCACAAAAAGACGAGGGCGGCACTAGAACCTGTGAGATGACGAGAACCATTTCGATTCTCGTATGAAGCCGGCTATGTAGCCGATATTTAAATCAGCTACTTCCGTGAGGCTGTCCAGGAATGGTGAACCTAAGGTTTTCATGCGTTTCCTGGACAGTGCCGGGCATTTACACAGAAAGTGTTGAACATCCTCTTCCACTTCTTCCGATCTGCAACTCCGGCAGAAATCATTTATGGGAACGCCCAACCTTTTTGCGTGTCTGCCAATTAGACAGTGATTAGACGATAGAACTCAAGGTTTCACGACTCGTGTTCAGAATCTGCTTGGTGCGTCTGGAACTCAGTGCACACCAAGTTTGCCTGGTTGTCCTGCAGGTTTCCTCCAACAACCAGGCTCTATTTGCAGCCTTGATGTAATGCTGCTTAAATCCTAGCTTTATGCAGTGCCAGCTCACGCTTAGGCATCCGCTTCGCAATTTCCAGGTATAACACTATGTCCCGGTACCCAGTGTAGAGTCACTTCACAGTGAAGTGACATAACGTTCAGATGTGTACGGCATTCCATCACCATTATGGATGAGGTCTACACGTTGGATAGTGCCTGGATAGCAGCTTGACTGTCAGAGAAAATATTCAGGTTTCTTATGGAAATTTTCTGATTTCTCAGCCAGTCTACTGCCTTGTATATTGCAATGACCTCTGCCTGAAAAACACTGCAGTAGTCTGGAAGCCGGAAGGATAGTTCCAGGCCTAGCTGTTCTGAGAAAACACCACAGCCAACCTTTCCGTCCATTTTGGAGCCATCAGTGTAGATGTCAATCGATTCTTGCATGCCACCTCTTTCTATTGCCCAGTCATCCCTGCTCAGGATGACTGACCTGAAACTATGATGAAAGCAGGGAATCGGGGGCGCAAAGTCTACTTCCCCTGGCGTTGGTCCATCCCTCCAAAGTGTGGTGGAGTGGCCAACATTTCCCTCTTGCCAGAGATGTAGTGCTTTTAATCGAATCGCAGAGCACTTGGCCTGCTGTCTCGTAAGGAGCTCCGTCGGGAGCCAATTCAATAGAATAATCAGTGACTTTGTCGCGGTAGTGCAAAAGGCTCCGGTAATTGCAATAGCTGAAATCCTTCTGACCCTGTTAAGCAAGTTTGCATTGGATGTTTTTGCAGTAGCTAGCCACCAAACAACTGCGCCATTCAGAAAAATTGGTTCCACTATCGCCGTATAGAGCCATGATACGATTTTGGGTTTCAATCCCCACTTTTTCCCAATGGCTCTTTTGTAGCAGTAGATTGCGCATGCCGCTTTTCGCGTTCTTTCTTCTATGTTCGCTTTTCACGCGAGCTTGGAGTCCAGAATAAGACCCAAATACTTAACTTGATGAGACGGTATGAGGCTTATCTCATCGAGTTTGGGTGGGAGAAATCGTCGAATTTCGTACCTTCTTGTGAACAGCACAAATTACGTTTTCTGCGGAATAATCTTCAGACCACACTCTTTGCCCCACTTGGTAAGAATACTCAGGGCAAAGTTAAGTCTTTCAGATAGGGTGTTTACAAATTTGCCCGATATTGCTATTGCAATATCGTCTGCATAGGCAACGACTTTGCAGCCAGTCGCTTCTATTGTTGACAGGAGTTTGTCCACCACTAAGTTCCATAGAAGGAGTGATAGCACTCCACCTTGCGGTGTGCCTCTGTACGTCCTCCTTCTTAGGATACTGTCTCCTAATGTGGAGTTAATGCTCCTGCTGATTAGCAGTTGTACGATGAACCAAATCAGGTTACCGTCCACATTGTTTTCTTCGAGCGCCTTCTAAATAGCCTTGTAGCTGATATTGTTGAAATCCCCTTCGATGTCTATAAAAACCGCCTGCGTGTATTCTTTGACGCTTAGCGATTTTTCAATGTAGCTGGTGAGCGAGTGAAGAGCTGTTTCAACCAATCTCTCTTTTGTATATGCGTGCTGCGCATTAGAGAGTGGTTTCAGAGTAGCTCTCAAATGAATCTCTATCAGCCTTTCCAGAGTTTTCAGCAGAAAAGAGGTGAGGCTGATAGGTCTATAGTCCTAAGGTGAGGAGTGGGATGTCTTGCCCGCTTTGCTTTGGATTCTTTAGGCCGATTGAAGGACTTCCTACATTCCTTCCGCAGCTCCGCAATGTCACTATTCCACCATGGGGGCTTATATTTCCCTCCAGGCTTCGTTGGACTACATGCAGATCTTGCTGTTTCATTGAAGGCAAATGTATGGGTCCCAACGGCTTCCTCCAGACCACCTATGTCTTCAATCTTTGGAGGTCCACCTTCTAGTGTAGACTCGAATACTGATTGGTATTTGACCCAATCGTTGCCTTGGTGCTGCCGCTAGCGTCAATTGGCTTACCTGAGGAGGTGCTTGTCCCTGACATAGCTGCCTTGGTACTTGCACCCCTCGAAGAAGTGCGGGGTAGGCTGGTCGTTGTCCTATTGGACGTCACGGCCTTCTTCCCACCAGAAGGACGCGTAACCTTTGTCCACTTCCCTTCCGGGCTGAGTGGATCTTCCTTTTTATCATTATTGTTTGAATTCATTGCAATTGGGTCCCCCCTCGCAGCCTCTATCACCACTCGTTGTGTAGTTTTCCAGAGACCCCATGGTTGTCTATGCCGAAGCAGGGAGGCCATGCGAGGGTTGGCACATTCCCTTATGAGGATATGTGCTCAGCGCCGGGCCAGGAACTAATCAGGAGTCTGAACTCAACTGAACCTACACGGCCAGACTAGTGGCGACGAGTTTCGAACGTACCGCGAGGCCTGCCAAGGTTTTACCGGGACGGATGCAGCAGGTGCATTGGCCTGAAAGCCATTCCCGCAAGATGTCACTCTTGCGTACTCAGGTGACAGAATACCACAGCTATCAGCCCAAAACATCAAAAGTAGTCGTTAAGACGAGAGAGTTGTCCAGAAAACATTCTAAGTCGTGCCGTGGTAGATCATTTAGCGTTACCAAGGATGCACCGCGAGGAGCGATATACCCTACATCCCGAAAAAAGTACTACTTTAAATAATAATAATGAGAGGTATTCATAGCAGTAACAGGAATGAGATAATACTAATCAAATCATCTACGGGAGCATCCATTGATTACGCAAGGCTTTTGGTGGATGGGTGATGATGACTGATTACCACAAATGCAAATTTCATTGAAATTTTGATGGGTTTTCATAATTTAAGCCGCTTTTTGAATTAAAAAAGTGCATAAACTATTAAAAACCTGCTCAAATTATCCAAACATTTTAAAATTTCGATTGATTTACAACAAAGTCTTTAGAATAAAATATATAAGGTAATATCATTCAGAAGAACCCTTTTCATATGGTGACTTTGAATGATTTTTTATTTTTAATAGAATTTGTTTCAGAATTTGAAAAATGTTTGCTGGTTTCTCTTCAAAATGTATAAATTTTATTAACATTTTTAACGGTGCTGTGCAAATCAGGTTAAAAAAAATTTTTAATGAAAAAAACCCTAAGTTTTCGCATTTTCTTCTATTAAATTAAAAAAAACGTTCAAACGGACTTTTATAATGTTAGAATAATCAAAAAAATGTTAAAACACGTCGATTGCCTCCTTAATGATGCAAATATTATATCCGGTTCGCGAGATATAGTGAATGGAAGAAATGACCTTGAAGATCATGATGACTGTAAATATTTTTTTTTTTATTTAATGTTTCCTGTTATCGTGAGAAAAAGGTTTTGATGACGTTTTTTCAAGCATTGCTTGAAGTGTATAAATTTTATAAAAATTGAATACTGTCTTCCGTAAATCAGGTTAAAAGTTTATTGTTTACTAAAAAAACCTAATTTTTTTAACTTTTATTCTTAAATTAAAAAACTGCTTCAACTATTTTTTTCCAAATTGCATGAATTTACAAAAGTATCAATACGCGTCGATTGACACCTTTACCATGCAAATCGTATGTTTGGTTCGAGATATATAACACATGACAGAAATGACCTTCAAAGGGGCAAAACAACAAACCCCCCTGACTGAAGTATCCCAAAAATTAAATAGCTCTTAAGATTGCAAAGACGCTTCGATTGACACCTCAATAAAGTCAATACAACTTTGTTTACGTGAGTTATGCTCGTAGAAAAAAGTGTCCACGAACGTACGTACGTACGTACACACACACATACATCTCCTTTCTAAAAACACGTTATATATACTCTATAGACCTCAAAACATAAAGAAATGTTGAAAATTTCAATTTCGATTTTCGAGGCGATTACAATAACTTTCCATATATTGGAAAGTTAATAAATCTTTTACTAAACTTGAAGTCGCAAGCAAATTCTAGTCTGAATCAAAAATTCGGCAGCCGTCTTTTTTAAAAAAACACTTTATAGTAATTTTTTACCATTTGACTAACTGATATAAGATTAGCACATTGTACCCGTTGCACCACTGTCCACATACCAATCACAGTTATTTGGTGGCTCCGATTTATCAACAATAAACGATGTATATAATGCCGCTTTCTTTTTCGATTTATTTCAATTGTCTTTATTTTCATTTTTCTCTTTCGTTGTTGGACCATTGCGAATAAAGTGCGAACTGGAACCACAACTTTAACACTGTTTATCTGCTTTATGTTGTTGTTTATTTTTGACAGCTAGTGCTGTCTCTTTTACGTCGTTGCTGCCGTCGTCAAATACCAAACCTTGCAACAGTAGATTCTTTACTTTGTCAAACGTGATTTTTCGGGTGCGCTTTCCAATGATACAATTGTCGTACCATACTTTGCTGGCAAACTTACCAATATTAATGAACCAGGCACTTCATCGTCAATGTTAAACCCTGCGTGTTTAACTTTTCACCACAATGTATTCATTTTATTCACATATTCTTCAACCGAATTACACTGTTCCATTTTTAATGATACCATTTGCTGTAACAACAACACTTTTCGGCCTATACCGGTATAATCAAATGCTGCCGTTATGCTCCGAATAATTTTCACGGCCTTCTAATCGATTGAACGGAACTGTATTATTCACTGTTATTGTCGTATCGGTAAATGGTTCGTCTAATGAATTTTCCGTATCAAATTTAAAATTATTACGCTTCAGAAAATTTTTAAGTGTCTCGTTTGGCTTCACTACTAAACTTTTGTCGTCTTTTTCCATGTGGTGTGCATATGGCTATGCATACATCACAATATTGTTGAAACAATCGTCAAAGATATTTGATTTTTAATAAAAATATATCTTTATGTACAACGTTTCTACTTTTTTTCCTTGTGAAAAAACTAAAATTGGCTGCGGATGGCCCATAACCTAAAGGAATCTTACTGATTTATTGATAACTCTTTACGCACAGAAATTGCCAATTAATTAGAACACAACCTTCTTTGTAGAATGCTGAAGCAAGAGAGGAAGCTTCTTTGTTTATTAAAATATATGCGTTTTGGCATTTGTTAAAAAGTGTTGCCAACCGACATTTTTAACAATAATACTTATTCTCCGAAAAAACCATCCACATACAACGCCCATGGAACTTTGCTGCTTGGTTTAAAGAATATGTAAGGGTTTTAGCACCTCTTTCTAGAGTATTTATTCTCTCTACTGCAGTCTGTATTTGTGCGGCAAAGTGAAAACGAATTGATATATAACGCAATCTTGTCCATATTTCTTATCTTAATAGATGATTGATTTGTTAGAAGTTCATTGACAAATCAGGACACCATCTATGGTTGGAAAACGGGTATTTTTCAGAAACATATAATTTTTCGATGTAATATCGAATACCTCCTTGTGGTACAGTGTGATAGCATTGAACTGTAATGAACTTATTTTTACGCCTCTTAAAACTTAAATCATTTTCTTGTTTTAACCAATGAAACTTTACTGCAGGCTAACTTTTACGTGCTGCATCCTTTTTGTAGAATCAAAAGTTATTACCTATCATATTACTTGATTACATTCTGTATGGTTTTTTGGCTTTATTCTCCGAGATAGAAGAGAATGTGAGAATAAATCTTTTCTCCTTGAAACGTGTTTCTGGCTGTTTTCTTTTTGATTCCCATTCTAGCTTTGATTTATTCACTAACCCATATAAGTGTTGTCTCTGAAATGGGTGTTCAATTATTATAGATAATTGCTCTGAATTGCAGGTGAGTGGTAATAATCTTCTCAGTGGACGATAAGTTCAGAAAGCATCTGATACCATGTCTCCTTTACAGTTTATACGTCGTCAGTAAATTAAGTCAGTATCCTATCGTACGTACAACTTCACTTATCTGGAGCATTTTGAGGAGATAAAAAACAATAATCAAATGGTGTCCGGCGGGGTATAAGTACTGCAGTTTATTTGATTCTTTATCACTTTCAACATTTAGCAAAATAGTTACTAGTGGTTATTCTGAACCTGAAATGTAAATTGAGCAAATGAGTGCCAGGTAACTACCTTACGGAAACAATGTTAGCTGACAAAAGTAACACTAATAATATTTTTAATGGATTACATTTTCACTTTCCCAAAATAATTTTGACATGATGTAAAAAAAAACGTTCCTTTTAATTTTGCGCAAAATTTGTTTATTTGACGAAATCGATTTTCGATCGTAATCGTTCGGTCTTCATCACCGATTGAATTACAATATTCAGGTATTCTGCTTATATACTTTAGGGAATTTAATTAAGAGGATATATTCCGGGAATTGGATGCCCTAGAAAGTTTGACAATCTACAAGGAAAGAACAAATTAATGAACCATGATGAAGGAAATGTAAAATCACCGCTTTTCAAATAAGTCATGTAAGACTAATCATAAGGTACCTTAATCACATCCGCTTAATTATATCCTCTTAATTATATTCCCCATAGTAGTATACGAAGCAAATTTAACTAATTTAATAACCAATACAACTACTTTACATTGAATAATCTTACCGTTGAATTACCAGGATACCCAATTTGACCAACTATCTAATTTCAAATCTTAAACCTCATATAATGGAGGACACTAAAAGGCCACGAAGTTTTCTTTATGATGATGTTTATGAACGCATTATGGATTCTAATGACTTGGTACCGTATGGAAAAAAAGAACAACCGTTGTATGCAGAAGAGCCTTACTTCATAATAATACGAAAAGAAGACATCAATGAATACCCTGGTAAGTAATATTTTTCAAATAACCGTCTGACACATTTCACCTAACTGAAAATTTCATTTTTTCAACGCTAAAGACTACCAAGACGTTCCATTCATACCTCCAAGGGGGAGAAGACGAACAAAACGGATCCGGAAACCAAGATGCATCATTTTTGAACATTCCAATAAACTCAATCCAAATCTTAATCATTTTCAATCACTCCTTGATCTCCGTAAGAAAAAGGACAAACTTTCTGATATATTGAAATACGATGACACTTTCTTCCCCAATAGGGGTTGAAACTGAAACAATGAAAAAATTTCACTTCACAAATTACATGTTGTAAATCATATTGGCATTTTCCAACTACGGTATTGACGAAATTAACAAACTGTACCGAACCATCCTATTACTTTGGATTTGCATCACAAACGATTGCTTATGTAGCTAATGTTGTTATATTTTAAATTGCATGATAGAAAATTTTCGAATAAAACTGGTTTGAATTTAAAAACGGAGAAATGTTTGCTTTTTAGACCTTGAACAATACTTCGAAGGTGTCCATGGCTATGGCTGAAACCAAGCGCAATCTGATGCTTAAAAACTTGTAAAACTAGTTTGCATTGCAAAGATAGCCAAAATCTCACAGCTTACGGAAAAACGAGCAGAGTTTATGACTAAATGCGTTCCGGTATTTGAACTTCTCGGTTCTCGGAATAATGACTTTTGGTCTTGGTATAGTATATTGATAAAATTAAGCTTTCCAATAAAATATGTTGCCGCTTGACATACACAGAGTCAGTTGTGCAGATTTCATACATACATATGTACACATGTATATTGATCTCAAATGTAACAGCTTTGAGACTTATTTTCTGTGATATATTTTATTCGAAATAATATATAATTTCAGGGCTGAGTCTAGTTCTTTATTGACCGAAAGATCATTACAAACTGAACTTAAGTTCTAAGACTACTTAAAATTACACCTTTGCCTATTGATAGAAAAAATGCTTAGTCTGCATGGTTTCAAATAATCTGCTCCATAACGGAAATTGGTGCTCAGATGTCTTTCCCTAGAAATGAAATTTATGCAACTTTGCACTTTCTACAGATTTTAACGGATCGTGTGTTAACTTTTCCCTCGTTGACCCTCCGTCTCTCGTACTCGAAGTTGGTCGGTAGATCAGTCTTTCTGCTTTGATTACTTTTCGATGCAAATTTTCGCTGTTTTCCGTTTTGCTTTTCGCGTTTCTGCAATTTCGGTCGCGGTGCTTTCGGAAATACGTATTCTGTTTCAGTGATCTATGTTGCATCATTTCTGTAGAGCAGTTTCTAATTTTCTAATTTTGCTCAGAGCTCAGTGTTTTTCCCTTTGTTGTGATCTGAACTCTGAACTTTGACCTGAACCTGAACTTGAATAACGTTTACAATTGAGGCACAGTTTTACAAAAGGGTACTGTTCCAGAAAGCTGAATTTTCGGGAATGAAAAAAAAAACAATTATACTCTTGGCATTTTCATTTTTGAAAAATTGAATTGTTGCTAAATTATCTAAAATGTAGCGAGATTGTATTTATCTATCAACATGATTCAATTACCTGTTCCATTAGATGGGAATTTAGCTATGAAATTGGGGAGGTTTCGCAAAACGGTACACATACGATTTCTACACCGTTTTGCAAAACCATTTCCACCCTAGCCCAAGAGATGGGTTTTCTATTGATGCTATTTGATTTAATTTAATTTAAATCTCACTGTTATGTGATGTTGTTGACAACATTGGTATCAATTTTATTTATAGGAAAAGGATATAAAATATGTGAAATTTTGAAAAAACTATAGAACTAGTACCGTTTTGAAAAAAACTTCATGCTTCTAAGGCGGGATTCGTCCCGTTTCGACAAACATGAACGTGACCACTCGATTCTTCGTGAAATTTTACATGAAAATCGATATCAAACTCGATTTTTTCGATTTTGGCGCTTATACCCTTTTGCAAAACTGCGCCTCAATTGTTTCGCGCTTATTTCGGTTCCGTTGTGGCTGTGCTTTCTGCTTTTATAATAAATTTGGTTGTGCTATTGACTGTCTTACTTTAAGCCTATAAGTAGGCAATCCCCTATATTTACTCAATTTTTATTTTTACAATTGTACTTAACCCTTATCTACCATGGCTATGAACTCGCCTCCATTTGGTACTACATGTGTAACATGTAACGAACCGGAAAATACTCGTTCGCGATTCATCCCTTTTGATGGATACTGTGGAAAGTCTTTTCGTGCTAAATGCATCAGTGTTCAGTCGGTGGTTGTTGAAATTATTGGCAAGCATCCAAACAATGTATTCTATCGTTGCGATGCCTGTAAAAATAAAACGTTAGCTGAAATTATTAAAAATATTAAACCAGCACTCTGCCTCTCTTGCTTCGATTAACTCGCGAATTGATGCTATCTCTGTGCTGTGGTCAACGTCATCTTCGATTGCCGCTTCTTCTTCGTCTACGGGTGCTGACTGTTCACTTCCATATTGTGGTGCTATACCCATAACACTTGACTCGGATCATCGTGCATCTGTTTCTGTTTCATCAGCGCCAACTAAAACTGTGGAGTTATCAGTTTCTAAATTGACCACCGCAGCAACATCTCAATCAAATGCTGCATCTCAACCTCCAAAGATTGATTTTACATTTCTGGCCTCAGAAACTACGACTCAGCGTCCATCGCCTCTTGCGAATATAGATTCTTTGTTGGGTGCTCCCATCTTGTATGATTCGGCTGCTGCAACTCTCGTGTCGTCAAATCTGCAGCCGACATTGAACACTGTTTCTTCACCTGCGTTATTGAACTTACAGGCATCAAAATCTACAACTACTTCATCTAATCTTGTATTACTTGTAGTGGCACCTCCTCTACAAGTCTTCGTCTCTTGGCTGGCGTATATTACTACTATTGGTAATATTCAAGACTACGTGATTGCCAAACTTGGTTTTGTTCCTGCATTTATAAGTTGTAGGAAACTTACTCGTGATAATATCCAGAACAAGCCGTGAGGTGCGACCCTTGACGTGCACACGTACAACTTCCCAGTGATATTTACATTAATATTAAAAATATTAAACACAATAATAATTGTGGAAATAATACTACTTTTAATAATAAAAATGTACCTCTCATAAAAGTTATTGGAATGACTTAGTATTAATCGTAACATCTACGCGAGCGTCAATTGATTACGTAAAGCTTTTCGTGGATTGGTTTGATTTAATATTCACGTGGATCAATCGGAGGGCGGACAGGTTACAAAGCCTTTTCTACGTTATTTGTTATTTTCATATCGATGCTTAAAGGACAAAACAGCGCTAGCAAAAATGAATGCAGTTTTTGTTATTACGACAACTGAAGAGATTTTGTCGCGTGATGGCCATTTTGAATAGTTGCGGTCAAAACTGCTAGCACTTCAGCATAATCACTGAATTTGTATTTTTTCACGATTTTATATCAATGAAACTCATAATTATTTCCTTTTTTTCTGTTGATTTTGAGAAACATTGATTATGCAGTCAAAAATAGGTTCAAATGATGATGGAGGAAGTAAATGAAATCTTACGATTACTAAAGATCAAATCTTCTAAAAACTACAATTTTTTATTTGATGAAAGCTTTTCAAAGCATATGATCTCAAAAAGTGTTGACTACAAAACATTTTACCATTCAAAACGTTGATTATCACAATTGCAAATTTGATTTGATTTGTATTGATTTTCAAAATTTAAGCAAGTTTTTTTATTAAAGTTAAAACACGGTTCTGTGAAGACTATTAAAAATCTCCGCAAATTTTGCAAATAATAATATACTTTAATTGACTTTACAACAATGTCTTTAGAATAAGAGATTTAAGGTATACAAATTCGTATGAACCCTATTTACATGGTGACTTTGAAGGATTTTTTTATTTTTAATTTAATTTGTTTTGAAATCATGAGAAAATATTTTGCTAGTCTCTACAGAAATTGATAAAAGTTTATAAATTTTATAAACGTTTATTATTACGATATTAATTTTATTCATTATTAATTAATTTTTTTATGAAAAAAAAACACTAATTTTCAATATTTTTTTATTAAATTTACAAAATGGCTTTAAAGGTTTTTTTTTAAATTTAAAAACATCATTAAAATGTTAAGACGCGTTGATTGATTTGTTAATGATGCAAAGACTATATTTGGTTCTCGAGATATAAAGATTGACATAAATGACCATGAAGGACATGATGATTTTTAATGATTTTTTATTTTTAATTTAATTTTTATCGTAGTCATGAAAAAAAATTTTGGTGGGTTTTTAAAACAACTGGAGTATATAAGTTTTATAAACATTGATTACCGCGACTTGAAAATAAAGTTGAAAATTTGATGTTTTTGAAAAAAACTCCAATTTTTTGCACTTTTTTTCAAAAAATTGAAAAACCGCTGCCACAATTTTTTTTTAAAAACTTGACAGAATCACGTGAATGTTAATACGCGTCGATTGATACCTTGCTAAAGCAAATCGTACGTTTGGTTCACGAGATATAGCGCACGAAAGGGGTGGCCTTCAGGGGTTGAAAACAGCAAACCCCCACCCCCCCCGACCGAAGTGTCCCAAAACTAATCAGCTCTTGAGATTGCAAAGACGCTTCGATTGACACCTTAATGAAGTCGATATGATCTTGTCTACGTGAGTTATGCTCGTAGAAAAACTGTCCGCGAACGCACGTACGTACGTACGTACACACACACACACATACATACTTCTTTCTAAAAACACTTAAAATATACTCGTTAGACCTCAAAACGTAAAGATATGTCGCAAATTTCAATTTCGATTTTCGAAGCGATTACAAGAACTTCCCATATACTGGGAAGTTAATAAGATTATTGCCTCCTTTAAAATAACTGTGCCTCCTGAACTTAAGATCATGCTTAAAGATGACTTTTGGCCATCTGGAACGCTGGACGCTTTTTCCAACCGTGGTTCAAGGGATTTTTGTCAGCCTGGTCTTGCTCTAAACTAGCAAAGTCATATAATTTGCCCAGTACTTATTCTTCATTATCTTATGCTGTATCGTTCAATATTATGTTATCAATTTACTATCAAAATGTACGGGGCCTAAGAACCAAGCTGCAGGCATTTAATCTTTCCGCGTTGACTTCCCTTCACGATGTTATCTGTGTCTCCGAAACCTGGTTGATTTCGGGTATTAACTCAAATGAAATTCTTCAATTTTATAACATATTTAGGTGTGATCGTAATCTTCTCCTTACTGACAAACGTAATGGTGGTGGCTCTTTGATTGCTATCCGCAAACACATTTCTAGCTTCTTAATATCATCTTCCACTGATCAATTTTATGATTGCGTTAATGTTGGTGTTTCCCTTTCTGTGTCTCATTCTCTTCTTGTGTCCAGTGCTTACATTTCTTGTGGTTCTCCTCTGTCCATATAGGAAACTTTTTTCTGATATTTCCACCTTGCCTAATATTATTTATACTACTGCTTCTTTTATCCTGTGTGGTGACTTTAACCTTCCTCAGCTCACTTGAGCGGGATTTGCAGGTTTTCCACTTAACTTTTCTGGTTCTTCAATATTCTTACCTGTTTCTTCTTTTATGTCTCTGTGCTCACTGGTTCAGGTAAATACCTTAAAAAATCATTTAGGTAAGACCCTTGATCTCATTTTTACTAATTTATCATCCTCTTCTATTTCCCATTCTCGTTCTCTTTTTCCTTTTGTTCCAATTGATTCGTATCAGCCTCCTCTTTTGCTTGATTTATCTTTGCCTTTTACATACTCCTTGATTTATTCCAAGCCTTCCAAACTTAACTTTCGTCGAGCTTATTACCCTTGTATCAATGAGCGAATCCAGAAAATTAATTGGGAGGCTCTGTTCTCTTCGCTTGACGTTGATTCTGCTGCACTGCTTAAACTCTATTATTTATGCGATTGTACCTGTCTGTTTCCCTAGACCTCCCTCTGCCCCTGTATGGTTTAATCGGTGCATTTTTAACACTCCTCGCGCCAAAAACCGCTGCCGTTTAAGGTGTAAACGTTATAAGCGGTCTGAGGATTTCGCACTGTTCCGCTCTTTAGCTAAAACTTCAATTAAAAAGCCAGAGCCAAATACCTTCTTTGTATAGAAGAATCGATTAATAGAGGTGAAAGCAAGCTTTTCTGGTCAAATACTCGGTCTTTTCCGTTGCCGTTCCCTGTTTCCTTCTCTTTAACTTATGATGATAGAACAGTACATACGCCGTTAGAAAAATGTGAGCGTTTTGCGAAGTTTTCTCGTCTGTTTACTCGTCTCATCTTGATACTGCTCCTTTTCTCGGAACTCTTATTAGCTTGCAGACGATCTTCTCTCCGTGCTAGAGCGACTACGCTGCCTTTTTTCCGGAATTTACCGAATATCGCCTACCAGGCTGTTTCCGTGAAATTTGCTTGTGGTTGCGCGACTTTTTTCGCATTTGGATTGACTTCACTCAGTGTGTGCTTCAGCTAAATTTCTAAAGTGAAAAAGTGGAAAAAAAAAGTTTTCATCACTGGTGCTCTCTTTGTTTCTTTGTTCTTTCGAATAACCACATAAAGGGTTAACGGATTTTCAAGCTCATGAGTATAACATTCACCTAGATAGTGACTTTTCGGTTTGGACCTCGAATTGGCAGTCGATAACATTTCGGTTGTGTTATTGACTATCCGGTTTTGAAGCCTATCTACAGACAATCTTTCTAGTGCTTCGCTTAAACTTCTAACCCTACAGCCGATACTAGTTCGGTTGTGTTATTGACTATCCGGTTTTGAAGCCTATCTACAGACAATCTTTCTAGTGCTTCGCTTAAACTTCTTACCCTCTTACGTCATGGCTCTTAATTCGCATTTTTTTGGTCTCACATGCACAAAGTGTAACCTTTCTGAATATACTTGATCCAAATTTATCTTCTGTGATGGTTACTGTGGCAAAGCTTTCCACGCTAAGTGCATCAACGACAACTCATTGTTGGTTGAAATTATTGTCAAGCATCCAAACAACGTATTTTATCGTTATGATGCATGCAAAAACACTAAAATTTTACACGAGCACGCCGCTTCGCTTGCTTCGCTGAATTCGCGAATGAACGATATAGATGCGTCATTTAAGCCAACCTTGTAAGAACGCCCAGCACCAAGTAGTGATACTTCTTCCTCAACAGCTTCTAGTGCGATATTGATACCACCTACAGCTTTATCTAACGCATCTACTTCAGTTGCTGTATCAAAACCTTCACGGCTTAAGCCAACAACTCCACTTACGGCATCCGGGCCTTTATCTTCTGCTCACATTTTGTGTGATTCGCTTGAAACTCCACTCGCGCTACTACAGCTGCAGCCATCATTGACACCGAGCCCTGCATTACACATTGTGGATACTACTGCGCCTCGGTCTGCACCGCACGTTACTTTCACCGCTGAGCAACAGTGTTTGGAGTCGATACCTTTTACTAATCCGACATTGCATGCCGTTGCGCCACCGCTACAAATCTTTGTCTCTCGGCTGGCATAAGTCACCTCTTCCAATGACGTTATAACGTATATTACTACCAGACTTGGAATTTCACCCTCCTTCCTTAATTGCAAAAAAGTTACGAAGGATAATATTGCAAATAAGGTCATTGCTTCCTTCAAAATTACTGTGCCTACCGAATACAAGTCACTACTTAAAAGTGACTTCTGGCCTAGTGGAATACTTGTCAAAGCATTTGCCGTCCGTCGTTCAAGGAATTTTCACCAGCCACGTATTCGCCAATCTCAGCGCTAGTTTCTCCATCTTTCTCAACAAATTTCGCGTCGTCATCTTTAAGTGCTTCAAGTCCTAATATAAATAAAAAAAATTGTATTTATCATCTGTTTGACAGAAACCTGGCTACACTCAGGCATCTTTAAATCTGAACTTTTGCCTAATTCTACCACATAAAGTAACGACCGCAATCTTCATCTATCTAATAAAAATGATGGTGGTGGAGTCTTAATAGCTGTGAAGAATTGTCTTTTTAGCGTTCTCTGTGAAGACTTTCTCCCTCCTCCTATGATAGAATGTGTTTTCGTCAAAGTATTTGTTGACATTTCTTTTCCATTGTAAATATCCTGCACCTATATCCCTTGTGGCTCTCCTCTTGAGCTCTATGAGTCTTTCTTTGAGTGTGTAACCTCATTTTGCCTCTCATTTAACCCGTCGTCTCGTGTTATCATCTGCGGTGATTTCAATCTTTCCTCAATTGATTGGCACAGTTTTCCTCAGATTGAAATCATCTCTTCTAATCAATCATCTAACCTTTGAACCAATTTTCTCTCATTGTCGGGTTTTTGCCAATTCAACCATGCATTTATCTTGATCGGTCGACTTTTTGACCTTGTTCTATCAAATATTGTTCTTGATAACTTAACTTTAACCACTTCTCCTCTCACCTGTGTTCCCTTGGACCCCCATCATCCAATTCTGCAGCTCAAACTCTCCTTTTATTGGCTCAAAGCTCAAAATAGGCGCAGACAACTTAAATTTAACTTTTGGAAATCGAATTACATTGCTTTGTCGGAAGAAATCAAATTGATTAACTGGGCATCTTTTTTTGACAAACTTGGCTGTGAAGAATCTCTCGTTAAATTCTATGATCTTCTCTATAACCTTATCTCTCGCTTCACTCCCTACCATAGTCGTACCACGGTTACTGATCCTCCTTGGTTGACCCGTGATGTTAAGGCAATCTTGAAATTAAAAAACCAAGCTTTTAGGCTTTACAAGTCCAATAAAACTTTGGAAAATTATACCGTTTTTTCATACCATCGTGTTTCAGCCAAAGTATAAATTAAAAGAGCTATGCGTAACTGCTGAAATCCAAATATTAATTCATTCTTTAGATTCCAGCGTCGGCCCCGGGCCACACGGGCTTCCGAAAGTATTTATTAAATCCTTGTCCTTGTCATTATGCGTTACAATTTCTTATATTTTTAATGCCAGTTTATCCTCCAGTATCTTCCCCAATATTTGGAAGTTGGCTAACATTTTTCCTGTACTCAAATATGGATTCTCTTCTCATGCTTCCAATTATCGTCTGATTTCGTTACTTTCATGTTTTCCAAAACTGCTTGAACTTATTGTCTACAATAAAATATACGAATCTCTTAATTCTAGGCTGTCACCATTCCAACACGGATTCGTTGCAAACCGGTCAACCAATACGAATCTCCTTGAACTTACCCAAACTGTTGCACAGGCTCTCGACATTCGTGCCCAAGTTGATGTAGTGTATACTGATTTCAGTAAGGCATTTGACACTGTCAACCTAAATGTTCTACTTCTGAGGCTAGCTAACTTTGGCCTGTTTGGGCCATTACTCTCCTGGCTTGAATCCTATATCAGCTCGCGTTTATGTCGTGTTAGTCTATGTGGTGCTTATTCCTCTCTCTTCCAACCTACCTCCGGTGTTCTTCAAGGATATATTCTAGGTCCTCTTCTTTTCTTAATCTACATAAATGACCTTCCCTCTGTCAAAGCGTCTCAGTGTCTTCTATATGCTGATGACTTAAACATTTACAGAGTTATTCGCTCGGAAGAGGATTGTATTGCTCTCCAAAGGGAACTGGACGCGATCGATTCTTGGAGTCAAACTAATTTTCTCTCCCTTAATGTCCAGAAATGTCACAAAATGTCTTTCTCTCTAAAGCCCAGTCCAGTTGATCATATCCATATGTTACACGATATTCCTCTTACGGCTGTTTTTCAAATAAAAGATCTGGGAGTGATTTACGATCCGAAACTTAAATTTGAGCCTCACATTGTGGCTATAGCCGCACGTGCCTCTTGGGTTTCCGGGTTCGTGTTAAGACACTCTCAGATGTTTACTGACATTTCCTCCGCCGTCAACCTATACACTAGTCTAGTTAGACCCATACTTGAATATTACTCACAAGTATGGTCACCACACTATCTATATTTGGATTCTTTGATTGAATCAGTACAGCACAAATTCACTCGTTTCCTTATCTTTAAATTTAAAATCTCATATATGTCATATGAAGAGCGACTTTCCTTGCTACAACCTCCTACTTTGCAATCCCGCAGACTCCTTTTAGATGAAAGCTTTCTATTTCGGCTTCACCACTATCAATTAAACTCTAACCTCTCGGATTGGTTAGAGTACATCTGCAAACAAAATGCAAAACGTATTTTATCTAATTAGTTTTACTTTACTATATTTTTCTTTCTTTTTTGTTTAATTTGTCTTGTAATTGGGCTACATTAGTCTGTAAGATAAATTATAAATAAATAAATAAATACCATGCATTATTCTCCTTCTTCCTCTGATCTTGTTATAACTCCTGTTGCTGTCAAGTGCCTCATATCTGGACTGAAGTTGGAAGGTGGTGCTGATCCTGATGGTCTACCGAACTATTTCCTTAAAAAGACAATTGATTCTATTTCCCTTCCTCTTTCCATTATTTTCAATAAAAGCCTCAATTATGGGTGTTTTCCAAATGCGTGAGGATATTCTCGTTTTTCTTATTTTTAAGAAAGGTGATCCTTCCCTTGTACAGGGTGCGCGATCTAAATGTGGTCGATGGAAATATTGAATCTAATTATATCTAATTATAATCTTATTATAGACCTATATCAATAGTTTCTGCCTCATCTATACTCTTAGAAAAAATCTTTTATAATTTCCTGTTCACGTCATTCTATCACTTAATTAACCCTTGTCAACATGGGTTTCATAAAGTTATATCAACTGTAATTAACTAAGTTGAGTTTACCAACTATGTTGCCAGTGCAGCTAATGATAGATGTGATGTTCATGTTGTGTACACAGATTTTGCCAAAGCTTTTGACTCTGTTAGCTTCGATATCCTTTTTTTCTAAAATGAGCTTACTTAATCTTTCTGATAACCTTATTCTGTGGCTCAGTACATGTCGCAAAAATCGTTCATGTTGTATTGTTCTTAATGATTCCCGTTCCCTTCCGTTTTCGCCACTGTGTGGAGTTCCACAAGGCTCTATTTTGGGTCTCTTGCTGGTTTCCTTCTTTATTAATGACCTTCCTTCTTTGTTCCGTTCGCGTTGTCTTCTTTATGCTGATGATTCCAAAATATTCACCAGAGTGTCTCCCATAAATGATTGTCACATGCTGCAAAATGATCTCAATCAACTGCTTCCCTGGTGCTCTGCTAATGGCCTCATGCTTAATGTGAGCAAATGTGTTTATATGGCTTACTCCTTAAAGAATTCTCCTACCAACTTTGACTACATTCTTTCAAATGAGTCCCTTAAATGTGTAGATGTGTTTAAAGATTTGGGTGTTACCTTTGACACTTGTCTTCGCTTTCATCATCACTTTGCTGATATAATTAATCGTGTCTCTTGACTTATTGGATTTGTCTTTCGTAGAGCTTCTGACCTTTTTTGTCCTTCCCTATTTGTAAAATTATATTGCTTTCTTGTCAGAAGTATTCTAGAATATGCTTCAGTAGTTTGATCACCGTAACAAAAAATACACTCTGCATCTATTGAAGGAGTACAAACAAAATTCACCCGATTACTATTCTTTAAATCTGGTCTTTCCTACACCTCTTATTCTGCTCGTTTTTGTTTTCTTAATCTTCTTCCTTTTAATCAACGTACAATCAAACTTGATCAGTCATTTTTTAAATTTGCCGTGGTCTTTTAGAAACATCTTTGATTGAAGCCAATAAATTTCGTCTGGTAACTCGGAGCTCAAGACTAAATATCGTCTTTGATCCTCCTATTGCTGATCTTTGTATTTATTTTCATTCGCCTATTGTGCGATTAATGCGCGATTTTGATGTTATGCAGCTTGGTCCTCTATCCCTTTCGTTTAGTCTCTTTAAGCGAAATTTACTTTTAACAGTTGCTAACTATGCAATCCCTGAATAATTTTTTTTTCTTCCCTTCGTTATATTAAGCTACCTTTCTCTTACCCCTTTTTTTGCTCTAATTTAGCTTATTTTACGTATTTCAATAGATTTTTGGATTCATCTGTGTATTGTAGTCTTGTTTAAATAAATAAATAAATGCAGACTTTTGAGTAGATTTGGGATACATTTTGTATTACTTATACCTACTCAATTATTTTGTTTACAAATAGATGGCGAGTTTGTGGTTTGACATTTTTTTATTTCATATATTTTTTCGCCATTTTTTAAAACACCTTTGTAGGGAATTTCACTTATTAGATCTTGTTAACTTCCCAGTATAATCGCCTCGACAATCGAAATTGAAATATTCAACATTTCTTTACGTTTTGAAGTCTATAGAGTATATATTAAGTGTTTTTAGAAAGGGAGATGTATGTGTGTGTGTATGTACGTACGTACGTATGTACGTTCGTGGACACTTTTTTCTACGAGCATAACTCACGTAAACAGATTCGTATCGGCTTTGTTAAGTTGTCAATCGAAGCGTCTTTGCAATCTTAAGAGCTGATTAGTTTTTGGGAAACTTCGGTCGGGGGGTTCGCTGTTTTTCCCGTTTGAAGGTCATTTCTGTCATGCGCTATATCTCGCGAACCGAACATACGATTTCCTTGATCAAGGAGTCAATCGACGCGTACTGACATTTATGTCATTCTAACAAGTTTCTGAAAAATTCCTTCGAGCCGTTTTTTAATTTAAAAAAAAATGGAAAAAATTACAGTTTTTTTCAAAAACAATAAATTTTTAACCTTATTTTCAAGTCCATGTAATCAATGTTCATATAATTTATAAACTTCAACAATTCCATCAAGTTTTTTACTCATGATTACAAAAAAAAATCAAATAATAAATAAAAAAATCAGTAACAGTCATCATGATCTCCAAGGTCATTTCTGTCATGCGTTATATCTCGCGAAAAAAACATACGATCGTTTAGGTGTGAATGGATGCGTATTAATCTTTTTGTGAATCTGTCGAATTTTTAAAAAAATCTTTGGAGCCGTTTTTTAATTTAAGAGAAAAAAATGTGTTTTTTCCATAAACACTAAATTTTTAACCTGATTTGCAAAGTATAGTAATCAGTGTTTATAAAATTTATATATTGCAAACAATGTTTGTAGAAACAACTTCAAAAAATTTTGTCATGATAACGTAAACGCTTCAATTAAAAATGAAAAATCATTAAAAGTCATCATGATTTTCAAGGTCATTTTTATCATTCTTTATATCTCACGAACCAGATATAATATTTGCATCATTATGGTGTCAGTTGACGTGTATTATTTTTTTTGTGAAGTTTTTAACATTATAAAAATTCGTTTCTGCCGTTTTTTAATTTAATAGAAGAAAATGCGAAAAATTAGGGTGTTTTCATAGAAAATATTTTTTTAACCTTATTTGCACACTTCAGTAATAAATGTTTATAAAATTTATACATTCTTATCAGTTTTTGAAGAGAAACCGGCAAAACTGTTTTCCATGATAAAGACAAAAATTCAGTTAAAAATAAAAAAGCATTCAAAGTGACCATGTAAAGAGGGTTTATACGAATGAAATTACTTTATATCTTTTATTCTAAAAAAATTGTTGTAAATTCAATCAAAGTTTTAAAGTATTTGCACAACTTCAGCAGATTTTTAATAGTTTTTGTAGTCTTTTAATTAAAAAAACTGCTTAAATTTTGAAAACCAACAAAATTTGAATCGAATTTGCATTTGCGGTATCAACTCTTTGAATGGTAAAATGTTTTGTAGTCAATACTTTGCAAGATCATATGCTTTAAAAAGCTTTCATCGAATAATAAACTGTAGTTTTTAGTAGATTCATTCTTTAGTAATCGTAAGATTTCAATAACCATCATCATGTGTAATACATTTTACTTTTTACATGCAATGGAACCAATTTTTGACTGCACGTACAAAATTTTTCAAGACCAAAAAGGCCCCCACCGATTGATCCGCGTGAATATTCAATCTGTCTTCATCGACCAAAAACCTTACGTGATCAATGGACCCTCCCGTAGACGATATGATTCATATTAACTCATTCCTGTTACTGCTGTGAATACCTCTCATTGTTATTACTTAAAGTAGTATTATTTTCAAAATTATTATTGTGTTTAATGTTGTTGATGTTTATGTAGATATTACTGGGAAGTTGACCGTGTGGACCTGAAGGGTCGCACCTCGCGGCTTGTTTTTAATAGGTTATATATTCAAAGACTCGTATATTTGATTCGTAGTTATTGTAATATTATTAACATAAAAGTATGAAAATGTATTCGTTTTAATTTTGACTTCAGCAAAGTTTAAAGCGTCATGAGTACACTATGGAAGGAATTCCCTGTCTAGTACTTTAATGGCTATTTTAATTTCTTGTTTGGACAAAATTAATGAATTAGCAATACCGATTCTCGCCTAGTGTGTGGCATGCTCAATATTTTTGAGTTCTCCCTTTATTGAATTTAATTTGAATTGTATATTCATAATTTCAATCAAATTTATGTTGTTTTCTTCTTTGAACACCCCTTTTATTTCGTTGCTAATTTCAGTTATGTTATTGGTATGTATAATCTACTAATAACGACCTAGGGGATATAATTAATTTTTAATAATACTTTAATGTACAACTTTGCCGGATTGTAGGGACTCGGCCGAATAACAGTTCCACTAGTTTTTTGCCTGTCGTTGAATGAATTGAGTAATTGTAATCATTGACAGCACGCTGTAAAAGTTCTTCAAACGAACGTGGCGGACCATCTCGCTTTAAGCATCTAATGATCTCAGCGAGGGTGGAGTGGCAGCGCTCAACCTGCCCATTCACCTCGCCCTTGTAAGGAGGAGCTATATAGACTCTTATGTGCAGTTCGTCTTCTAGCCAGGATGTTACTGAGGCCAATCTTAGTGAGCTCTCATGATCACATTCTCGGGGACACAAAAATAAAAAAGAATATCTAATAGAGGCTGTCATATATATGGTTTCGCTAAGGCAAACTTACTAGATCTATCAACTGACGTTAGGATACAGTGTCCCTCTGTAGAGAAGAGATCTATGTGTACAGTATGACCGGGGTAGGAAGGGATAGGAGTAGGGTTTAAACAAGGCTTATTAGGATGTCTATCATATTTGTTTTCCTTGCATATGGTACACCTTTCTACGATGGCTTTTTTCTTCGCCGACATTTTTGGAAAATGGAAGTTTTCCAGTAGCTGCAACCGATTTTTTTCAGCGCTTCGGTATGCTCTACGATGAATTTGCAGGATCTTTTCTTCCTGTCGTTAATCTTTGGGAACACCTGAATCGTTGCCATAGTTTTCTCATCTGTCAGGACACCAGTTATGGTATTCGGATTGAGGTATCGTTTGAATATGTATGTTTATTTTATCGGTGTTTGTAAAATCCCTGCGTTCCGTTAGAGTT
Source organism: Oxycera nigricornis (assembly GCA_963942545.1). Classification (NCBI taxonomy): domain Eukaryota; kingdom Metazoa; phylum Arthropoda; class Insecta; order Diptera; family Stratiomyidae; genus Oxycera; species Oxycera nigricornis. Next base: position 75,464,886 of record OZ012660.1, read on the forward strand.
CGAGAATGCATGCGCGTTGATTTTAGAGTTCTCGAGAAGGAATCTGGAACTACGTTTGCCCTACCAGGTTTATATTTCAATTCGTAGTCGTATTCTTCTAAAATTGATTTCCATATTTTCAGCTTACTATTTGTGTTGTTATTGCCAAGAGCAAAGATAGGAGGTTAGTGGTCAGTAAAGATTTTAACCTTTCAAGAACCATACAAGTAGCTACCCAATGAGTTCAAAGACCATATGATGGCAAGCATCTCCTTCTCGTTGGTACCGTAATTATCTTCTGTTTTGTTTAAATTTCTAGAAAGTAATATGATTGGGTTTTTCTCCTGGGAGAGAACTGCGCCAATATCGTAGTCAAATTCATCGGTCATTAGTTCAAACTCTTTTTCGTAGTTTGGGTGAGAAAGGACAACGTCTTGGGAAACTAGACAGTTCTTGAGTTTATTAATATCGTCAATGCCCTTGGGATTTATATTAATGAACGTGTTTTTTGATAAATGTTTGGACACTCGACCACCTTCCCCTTTCAAAAGAAATGTCAAGGGTTTCGCAATTTTGGCGTAATCTTTTATGAAGCGCCTGTAATAGCCCGACATTTCTTAAAATGATCGTAGGTCTTTGAGAGTCCTAGGCAATGGGAGATTGATGGAGGATTGAGGAATGTGTAAATTGGGACAGAGCGTCATATACCTTTCGTCTGTATGAATGACGGCTTTAAATGACTTGAGGGTGTCGTTTCCCATAAAGCCGGCGAATGATATCAGGGTTGGCAGAATGGAAAACTGAATTTTGTCGGTATTTGGTCCAAATAATTGCTTAAATGCATGGTGTGTAATTCCTATGCTGCCGCCAACTGAGTGGGCGTAGAAATTTTTATTATTCAATTATGGGTTTCTAATATGTCTCGATTGGATGTAACTTTTATTTGACCCGGTTTCTATTAAAAATTTGAAGTCCTTCCCCGCAAAATATGCAAAATAGGGAAGCAAAGAGTGTCTTAGTCTAAAAAATAAATATCCTCCAGTTGTTTCCTTGCCTCCAAATTTGACTCATCGTACGCGCTTATGTATTCCTCGAGAGTTTGGTCAAAATTTTTGTCTTCATAAGCTCTGTATTGTCAGTATTCATTTCTGTTTGTGTATGATGCACTCGCTGTTGTTTTGGTGTTGCATGAAATCTTTGCAAATATTGATGAGTTCATTTTGCAGGCCATTGTCGATTTTGCGGCCTGTTAGCGTAATTGACAACGTTTGTTCTTAAGGATTTATTGACATCCATAGGTTCTGGACCACGTAGTGGCCGCGGAGGTGGGAAGTTATTGAAATTTCAGCTTTGATGAGGTTGGAATGGTGATCGCTGCCCAGTAAATCTTGGTTGTTGCGAGATTTACGGGTTGTGGAGTAAATTCGGATAAAATTCTCGTCTGGGAGCCAGAATCGCCGCTGGTTTTAAGAAGCTTGGAACATTTCTGCGTGATGGAACAGGATGTGGAGAACTATGATACACCCTCCGCAACATAGAATGAGAAGTGTTTGCATGTTGCGCGCGATAATCCATGGTTTGCAGTTTCAGGCACAGGTGGAGTGCCTGAGGCAAATCTGAAGGTTCGCGAATGCTTAAGAGCGCAGGTAAATCTCCTTTTAATCCCCTCACAAAAGTATCGAGGGCTTTGTCACGATATGACTGAGTCATGATGTTCATGGATCCCTGGCTCATGTCAACCGAAGCCAGTTTATTCAATGTAAGTGAAATGTGGTTATATACGCGTTGGTAAAATTCACCAACTGTAGTTTTGCCTAGTACTAGTGTCGTCATCTGATATTCTAAAGTTGTCAAATCTCTTTTATCTGTATAGTGCAGTGTTAAGCATTTAGATATTTTTGACCAGTGTAGGCTTCTAACGCAATGTCTGCGTGACCTACAATTTTATTACGAATGACCGAAAGTATTCCATAATACTTCGGTGTTCCTTCCAAGTGGTCATAAATTTTCAGAATCTTGTAGACACTCTTGCGCCAGGAGCTAAACACACCTGGTACACCAGAAAATTGTCGCAGGCTTTTGACCACATCCGATATTTTGTCCATGTCGGACAGATTGCCGTTATCTCTAATATTTATTGGAATATCAGCGTCATTGTTGATGTTAGCGGCTGGGTTCACAAGGGAGCAAAATATTTGTCTTCCTTGAGTTTGTAGAGTTTGTGCTACAATTTGTGTAACGGTCCGTATTATATCATTGTCAGGGATGTTGTTAGGACGGTTGTCTAAGTCAACGTTAGAAGTATTATTGGTGCGATGGTCTAGATCAGGGAGAGCTTCAATAAGATCGTTTAAATTTATCCGTGCCAGATGAATTAAATTTTTAGGATTCGACATTTTTGAGGTTGGAGTACAGACGATAAGGTAGAAGAATCAATAGACAAAATGAACAGGCAGCAAATTAGCAGTCAATATTTCAGCAAAACGGAAAAAAAGAAGTAATACCCCAGATCATAAATAGCCACAAAAGTTTACAAATATCAAGGCGTTTACGCGTGTTCATAAATACAGGACTTATAAGTCAAAATTTTTAGGTTAAGATTTTAAATATATTGCAGTAAATAATTGTATTAGGTATTCCGGAAAAAATATAGAAATTATATTTAGTTTTGTAAATTGTCGCAAGTATTTGGAGTTCAACTTGTTTTCAAATTTTCCTTTGTTTTAAAATTAGATCAATAGCATTGATCGCAAATATATTGTTATTAGTAATAATAATTAGGTTCAGTATTTCGAACTAATAGTTATATTTATTTTCACAATTTCAAACTTACTTCAGAATTTTTCACCCGCGTTGATTTCACGGTTTTTCATTGATTTGATTTAAAATCTAATAAATCAAATTACTTACATAAATATAAATAGTGACGTTGTTGCAAACGTGTAGGCTGTTGTAAACATCAGAGCGGCTCCGCTTGGCATCAAACTTCGAATATCAGCAATATTTCTTTAGTATCACTTAATGCTGTCCCTCGGCGCTTGGTTTTTGCGTCGACTTCCCTGGACGATAAATTCCTTGTTGGTTGGATATGGAGGCTACAGCTTACGTCTACATACAGCTTCAAAAATCTGCGATTTGTCTTCTGGTAGGTTCGCTATGTGTCGCTTGGTTGTCGACTGTGTCTCTTTAATTTTTAACTTCCCAGTATATGGCAAGTTTTTGTAATTGCCTCAAAAATCGAAATTTTCAACATTCATTTACGTTTTGAGGTCTTTAGAGTATATTTTAATTGTTTTTAGAAAGAAGTATGTATGTGTGTGTGTACGTACGTATGTGCGTTCGTGGACAGTTTTTTCGACGAGCATAACTCACCTAAACAAAGTCGTATCGACTTTGTAAAGATATTAATCGAAGCGTCTTTGCAATTTTAAGAGCTGATTAGTTTTTGAGACATTTCGGTCGGGGGTTTGTTGTTTTGCCCCTTTGAAGGTCAATTCTATCATACACTATATCTCGCGAACCAAACATACCATTTGCATCGCTAAGGTATCAATCGAAGCGTATTAAAATTTTTGTGATTCTATTTTGAAAAAAAATTGGAGCCATTTCGTAATTTAAGACAAAAAAGTGCAAAAAATTAGTTGCTATTTTGATAAACAATTAATTTTTAACATGATTTGCAAAACACAGTCTTCAATGTTTCTAAAATTTATATACTCCAAACAGTTTAATGATCACAAAAAAATTAAATTAAAAATAAAAACCATTAAAAGTCATCGTGATTTCCAGGTCATTTTTGTCATGGTCTATATCTCATGAACCAGATATAATATTTGCATCAGTTAGATGTCAATCGACGTGCATTAACATTTTTGTTATATTTTGTATATAAAAAAATCGGTGGAGCCGTTTATTTTAATTTAACAAAAAATATGCAAAAATTAGGATTTTTTAATAACAAAATAAATTTTTAACCAGATTTGCACACCACGCTAATAAATGTTTATAAAATTTATAAATTTTTATCAACTTTTGGAGACAAACCAACAAAACTTTCTTTCATGATGTCTAAAAAAATTTAATGGAAAATAAAAAAAACATTCGAAGTCGCCATGCAAAAAATTTTCATATGAATGATTTTACCTGACTACTCTTATCCTAAAGACATTGTTGTTAAGCCAATCAAAGTTGATTAGTATTCGCATAGTTTAAACAGATTTTGAATAGTTTTTACAGTACCGTGTTTTAATTTTAATATAAAAACTGGTTAAATTTTGAACCAAAAACAAATTGCATATGTTGTAATGAACGCTTTGAATGGTAAAATGTTTTGTAGTCAATACTTTTCAAGATCATATGCTTTAAAAAGCTTTCATCAAAAAAATGTGGTTTTTAGTAGTTTTAGTCTTTAGTGTTCGTAAGATTTTAATTACTTCCTCCATCATCATTCGGAAGGCTTTTTAGTTTTAGCATGCAATTAAGCCGGTTATTGATTGCACATTCAATGTTTTTCAAGACCAACTGAAAATAAGTATAAGTAATCGTGAAAAAATACAAATTCAATGATTATGCCGAAGTCATGGCGATTTTGAACACAACTATTCAATATGTCCACCACGCGACAAAATCTGTTCAGTGGGCGTAATAACAAACGCTGCATTCATTTTGCTAGCGACCTTTTGTGATGCTTGCATCGATATAAAGATAACAAATAACGTAGAAAAGGCTTTGTAATCTGTTCACTACCCCCCCCGGTTAATCCGCGAAAATATTCAATCATCCCCCTTACCTACGTAATCAATTGACGCTCCCATAGAACATATGATTAATATTAAGTCATTCCGATTACTGTTATGAGAGGTACATTATTATTATTTAAATTAGCATTATTTTCATAACTATTATTGTGTTTAATATCTTTGATGTTTATCTAGATATTACTGGGAAGTTGACCGTGTAGACCTCAAAGGTTGTATTTCGCGGCTTATTTGTTTTTTACTGTCCGGAATGCAATGAAAATATACCTCGTAATGACTTGCAAGTAACAAAAAGCAAGTGCTTGGTCCTGTTAATAAGAATATAGTAGCTTGGTTCTAAAACATCAACAAAAAAAGCTGCGAGATGCGACCCTTGAGGATCACATGGACAGCTTTCCAGTAATTTCTATGTATATAAACATGAGAAGCAATGGAAGTAAGGAGAATAATGCTACTTTAAGGGGATAGCCACTGTGACGGCCGAAAAATTAGTGATTTTTTTTGACCGAGTAAGTAGAAGAGTTTTTGGATCGGGTTTTTTTTATTTTATTAAGTACACATCTAATAATTCTTCCAAGAATTTGTATTAAAAAATATTAAATAGTTTTAACAATATAAACGATGCCGTAGCGCCTGAAAAAAAATTCCCCCTCCATGGTGGCATCGATTTTTTAAAAGCCGGTACTCTAAAAAACAATAAAAAAAATTTGTAATCTGTATCAATGTAGTTATCGTTGTACGTAGCCATTTTTAGTAGTTTAAAAAATAGTAAAAAACATCAAATCGACTGCGCTTAACTTTAATCACTACTAAGACGAACAAACAAAAATAAGAAATTAGACATCGGTTAATAATTGTTCGAGTTATTGATGCGATCAGTTCGTTTAAAGATTTTAGTCCATTTCTCTCGTAATGAAATTATGTATAAAAAAAATTAAAATTTTCATACCTATATTAAACTTTCGAGTCCTGGACCATATGACGGTTTTTCCTTTCCTTTCCTTTTCACCCATCACAGTGGCTATGTAAAGTAAATGAAAATAATGATAGGTACTCATAATAGTAATAGTTGCAATGAGCTTATATTTATCGTATCACCTTTTTGGAGTGATGACGTAAGGCTTTTGGGAGAGGTTGGTTGAATCTTCACTCGAATCAACCGTTTGAATGTTTTCAGAAAGTAATAAAAAACAAGCCGCGAGGTGCGACTCTTCAGGCCCACACGGTCAACTTCCTAGCAATATTTATATAAATATTAAAAAAACTAACTACACAAAACAATAATTATGAAATTAATACTACTTGAAACAATAATAATGTACCTCTCATAACAGTACTTGGAATGACTTTATATTAATCGTATCAGCTACGAGAGTGTCCAGTGATTACCTAGGTAAGGAGCATGATGACACACTTTAGGCTTCAAGATCACGCGGATTAATCGGGAGGTGAGGCCAGGTTGCAAAGCCTTTTCTATGTTGTTTGTTATTTTCATTTCGATGCAAGCATCACAAAAGATCGCTGCCAAAAATGAATGCAATTTCTGTTGTTAAGCCCACTGAAGAGATTTTGTCGCGTGATGGCCATTTTGAATAGTTTTGTACAAAATTGCCATGCCTTCGGAATAATCATTTAATTTGTAGTTTTTCACGATCAGAATCAGACTCATACTTATTTCTTAATTTTAATTAAAATTTTACGAGCACTAATGAACAAAACTACTACTACTACAATGTTTTATTCAATGAAAGCATTTCCAAGCATATGATCTTGCGAAGTATTGAATACAAACCCTTTTACCATTCAAAGCGTTCATTACCACAAATGCAAATTTGATTAATTTTTTTTTTGGTGTTGAAAATTGAAGCAGTTTTATATTAAAATTAAAATACGGAACGTTGGAGATTATTCAAAATCTGTTTAAACTATGCAAATACTAAGAAACATCAATTGGCTTAATAACAATGTCCTAAGAATAAGAGTTAGCAGGTAATATCATTCGTATGAACACTTTTTAACTTCCCAGTAGATGGGAAGTTCTTGTAATCGCCTCGAAAATCGAAATTAAAATTTTCAACATTTCTTTACGTTTTGAGGTCTACAGAGTATATATAAAGTGTTTTTAGAAAGGGAGACGTATGTGTGTGTGTGTGTGTGTGTGTGTGTACGTACGTACGTCTGTACGTTCGTGAACACTTTTTTCTACGAGCATAACTCACGTAAACAAAGTCGTATCGACTTTATTGAGGTGTCAATCGAAGCGTCTTTGCAATCTTAAGAGCTGATTAGTTTTTGGAAAACTTCGGTTGGGGGGGTTTGCTGTTTTGCCCGTTTGAAAGTCATTTCTGTCATGCGTTATATCTCGCGAACGCAACGTACGATTTCCTTTAACAAGGTGTTATTCGACGCGTTTCGACATTTACGTGATTCTGTCAAATTTTCAAAAAAATTCTTCGAGCGGTTTTTTGATCTTTAAAAAAACTGCAAAAAATAGGTTTTTTTTCAAAATCGATAAATTCAAGTCCAAGTAATCAATGTTCATAAAATTGATATACTCCAAACAATGTTTGTAAAAACAAAATCAAAACTTTCTCTCATGATTACGTAAAAAAATAAATTAAAAATAAAAAATCATTAAAACTCATCATGATTTTCAAGGTCATTTTTATCATTTACCATATCTCACGAACCAGATATAAGATTTGCATCATTATGGTGTCAGTAGACGTGTTTCAACATTCTTAAGAAGTATTTAACATTTTAAAAATTCGTTTCAGCCATTTTTTTAGTTTAATAGAAGAAAATGCGAAAAATTATGGTTTTTTTCATAAAAAAATATTTTTTTAACTTGATTTGCACTGCACAGTGATACGAGTTTATAAAATTTATACATTCTTATCAGTTTTTGAAGAGAAAGCAGCAAAATTTATTTCCATGATTATGAAAAAAATTAAATAAAAAATAAAAAATCATTCAAAGTTACCATGTAAAGAGGGTTCATACGAATGATATTAGTTTATATCATTTATTCTAACAAAATTGTTGTAAATTCAATCAAAGTGTTACAATAATCGCATAATTTGAGCAGATTTTTATTAGTTTTTATAGTCTTTTAATTGAAAAAACTGCTTAAATTTTGAAAACCAACAAAATTTCAATCAAATTTGTATTTGCGTTATCAACGCTTTGAATGGTAAAATGTTTTGTAGTCAATACTTTGCGAGATCATATGCTTTAAAAAGCTTTCATCGAATAAAAAATTGTATTTTTTAGTAGATTAATTCTTTAGTAATCTTAAGATTTCAATAACCATCATCATGTGTAATACATTTTACTTTTTACATGTAATGTAACCAATTTTTGACTGCATATACAAAATTTTTCAAGACGAAAAACGCCCCCACCGATTGATCCGCGTGAATATTCAATTTGTTCTCATCGACTAAAAACCTTACGTTTTCAATGGACCCTTCCGTAGACGATTTGATTCATATTAACTCATTCCTGTTACTGCTTTGAATACCTCTCTTTGTTATTACTTAAAGTAGTATTATTTTCAAAATTATTATTGTGTTTAATGTTAATGATGTTTATGTAGATATTACTGGGAAGTTAAAGTGTGGGCCTCAAGGGTCGCACCTCGCGGCTTGTTTACATTGTGACTTTGAATGATATTTTCTTATTAATTTTTTCCTGTAATCATGGAAAAAGTGTTTGCTAATTTTTCTTAAAAAACTGACAAAAATTTATAAAATTTATAAACATTTATTACTGTGTTGTGCAAATCAAGTTAAAAGTTCATTTTTTATGAAAAAACCTAATATTCTGCACAAATTTCTCTAAAACTAAAAAACGGATCTAATTTTTGTAAAAAAACTTATAGAGTCACACAAATGCTAATACGCGTCGATTAACACCTTCACGAGGCAAACCGTATGTTTCTTTCTCGAGATAAAGCACATTACAGAAATAGCCTTCAAAGGGGCAAAACAACAAAACCTCCCGACCGAAGTTTTATTAAAAACTAATCAGCTCTTAAGATTTCAATGACACTTCGATTGACATCTCAGCGAAGTCGAAACGACTTTGTTTACATGAGTTTTTCTTTAAAAAAACTGTCCACGAATGCACGCACGTACATACACACACAAACCATCACATACTTATTTCTAAAAACACTTAAAATAAACTCTAAAGACCTCAAAACATATGTTATATGTTGAAAGTTTCAATTTCGATTTTCGAGGCGATTTCAAGAGCTTCCCATATACTCGGAAATTAAAAACCTGACACATTGACAAGTAAATGTTCAATAATTCTCAGAAGGTCACTTAACCTTTTTTAAAAAAGTATCCTTGGCAGGGTTTACCTCACAGAACAAACTTTACTCGTAAGAAATAACGGAATCTTACCCATTTGACTATAGCTACAGATCAGACAGGCGTTTTTGGAAACTTGGACCTCAAGCGACTCGATGAGGATCTTATCAGATCTTTGGGAAAATTTTCAACAGTGTTTGTGAACGGCGAATCGACGAAAGAATTCTTACAAAGCTACGTGAAATCAAATATTAAGGTTGCAAACCTTGAAAAAAAAGGTCTGGAAGGGCACGAATGAACACAATAGAAGAAGTAATATCATAACAAAAAGGTTTTTTCAAGGTATATCCCTGCGATCGTTCACCGCGGAAAATCAGAAAACCGGCATGCGTCACAGCCAACACAGATCCGCACCAAAAGAGCGGCGCTCATTGGGTAGCATTCAACCTCCCTCAAAAAGTACACACACACGATCTTCTTTCTAAAAACACTCAAATTATATTCTAAAGACCTCAAAACATAACTATATGTTGAAAATTTCAATTTAGATTTTCGAGGCAAATACAATAATTTCCCATATACTGGGAAATTAAAAAGGGATAGAATATCATAACAAAAAACGAAAACTTCCACAAGAAATTACTCGAAAAGAAATATACATGAAAAAATGTGAACACAAAACACATAAGAAACAATCTAAACCCCGCAAAGGTAAAATAAACAAAAAATAGAAACAATGATATAATATTAATAATATATAATAAACACAGAAATAAAATCCATCAATCCAGAATAAAGCGAATTAAACAAATTGCAGCATCCGAACAAACAAAACCATCCAATACAACCGAAGGTACAACCAAAGCTCAGCAATTAGTTGAAGGAAAACTGAATGAAGTCTTTCTTTCAAAATTCGGTCTAAATATTACACGAAGTGACATCTATACATTAAATGGAAACTCTCGGTCAAATGATCAAATAATCAATTTCTATTTTAAATTAATTTCATAACTTAATAAACTTCAATTAAATTCACCGAAAGTGTACTATATGGAAACTTTCTTTACCCAATGTCTCAAAAAAATTGGATATAGCTCAGTCAGTCGTTGGACTAGAAAAATAGATATATTTTAATTTGACTACATTCTAATACCAAATCATATAAAAAATCACATTGGAACCTTTCAATGATAAACTTTCGCGATAACACAATAAAATATTACGATTCATCACAGCAACCTAATAATCAAATATCAAATACACTCCTTGAGTATTGGAAAAATTAATCAATGGATAAATTACACAAATCTTTAGATATGTCTTTTACCACAGAATATGTCGAAAAAAGTACCCAACAAGAAAATAACTTTGATTGTAGAGTCTTTACTTGTATAACTGCTACATATCTATCAAAAAATAAAAATTTTAATTTTCACATAACAAAAAAATTCCCAATTTTAGACAAAACCTGATAATCGAAATAACTTATTGGAAAACTTTTGGACTAATTAACTTTATTACAAAAAATAACTGAACATATGAAAATAATTGACACTTATAAACATGCAATCACAAAATCACGCAATAAACAAATACGAATCAATGATGTATTCCGAAATAACCTTAATAAAATAATACATAGCATTTATCAAACTAATAATATGTTTACCGATAACATTAATTACACTTACAATCAATTAAAAGAATTTGATGATAGCAAATTTGCAATCAAATCATAACTGAGATCTAAGTAAAGATGAGTTAGAAAAACAATCTTTAATATAAACTCTGCTTAAATTGCAATAATAACCAGCAGATCGTTTCTCTTACTCACAAATTGAGAAGTTCTCTGCTACCATTCTCAATTTGACATCATTCTGACCAGATTATTGAAAAAGTCGTGTTGTTGCTTTTTACCAAAATATTTTGCATTTTCTCAAATTTCGGTTGCTACTTGCAACCGAAATACGTATTTGAGGAAATACAAAATATTTTGGTAAAAGGCATCATCACGAATTTTTCAATAATCTTAAAACACCACCAAAAGACGTTCAAAACACCCAAATAAAGTAATTCTGACGTCACTCTCCACCACAACGTTTCTGTATGAAACTCTATTACATTCTCTATCATCTATACCCATGAACTCTACTCATCACATAGTTAGACAACTGAAAATATGTCTGAAATTTCGAGAATTGAGTTTCACCTCTCCATCAGTTGAGAATATTCTCCGTTGTATTCATGAGATTGAGTTTTCTTACGCGAGTTAAATTTTTCAAATTCAATTGCCGTTAAAAGTATAGGAGTCTGGAAAAAGAATCGAGAATAGAAAAAGGAACACCAGTAAGTCACAATTATTTTATTGTTATTATTACTTTATTTAGATTATCTGACAATAAACTGGAGTTGCAATGATGGGAATGCTTAGAAATATTTGTATTGAAAGTTCTAATGATGCATTAACGAATGCCGTGTTACTAATATGCCGACAGCGCAAAATCTTCTGTCTGTATGTAAAAGTTAACTAACTAAAAGATTGTACAGTTCGCTATTAGCCTAATTGTAGCATGGCAATTTTTGTTTCAGCATTAGCAGTTCTAAGAAAAAAAAATACGAAGCAATCCTACGAAAATCATTGCAAGCAAAGTTTATTGTTATGAGTTCATGGTCCTATACATATTTCAATGTGTCGACTGGAAATGATTAAATTGAATGGTATTGAATGACTAGGTTCACAAATTCAAAATAACCAATAGCTGTTATTTTTAATTAATAAAATCAACTTATATTTTTATGTTGTCATTTAACAAAGAGAGAAAACATTAACGGGTATAATATCAAAACGGCAGAAGCTTAGATTATTAGATATAATAAAATCTAATCCAAGTGTTGGTCGACGCCAGCATACGAACAAAAGCAACAGCATTCATCATCAGCTCTGCTGGAAGAATGTTGGGAAGTTTATGTATGTATGTACTTTTTCAGCAGTTTGTCCAGAATGATAAGAGTTACATCGAGAACTATACGGCTCATAATGATTTTGCTGATAGGACAAATACAAAAACGAGTCGGTGGCATGATAGTGCAATGCAGCAGCACACATTCTTATGTTTTTTGGAATGTAAGTTTTCCTCCTTGAATTTTTCATGTCCAGACTTAGTTCGCTCAATAAATCAATTGCTCCGTTTTTACTGAACCGAAATGGCTCAATAAATCATGCTTCGGGAATGATAAAAGGATTTGTAGCATCTCTTAAAGCGCACCGCTGCATCCTCAGCATATTTCTTCGGTCGTAGATATTGGTTTATAATCATTATTGGTTTATAATCATAAAATAAGCACTTTGAACGAAAGTAATTTTATCCTCTTAGGAAATTTCTCACAATAACGATCACGAACAGCTAAAAATTACAGCTTACAGGAAAAGGTCATGCTTCGATTTTTCGACTTTTTCGATTTCTGTTCCATTTTCGGCCATTCCCTCTCACCCGACAAAACTCACCACACATTTCTCGATTTAAAAATACAGAAACGTTTCAACTCAACTAGTGGATTTCGGGATAGGAAATTGGTGTGACGTCACAAAATAGAGAATGTTCTCAATCGGGAATACAGAAATGAGCTGCAGGTACCTTTTGACTTACGACGAAATAGATTTTTATAACTTATCTTTTGACGAGCTTCAAGAAAAATCAATAAATGTTTTAACTAAAAACGAAATACTTTTATTTGTGATCAGCATTCTAAAACTTACCCAACAAAGGTTGTTTGTCAGATAAATACCAAATGTTTGCGCAGAAGTACTTTCTCTTGATGATCCACTTGTGACATGGACTAGAATACCGACAGGGTGGTTTAGGTATGTCTCTAACCCAATGACAATATTCTAGAACTGTTCACATGAAACGGATCACTGGTATTGAGAAAGGATACTTCCTTGCTTTAATGAAGTCCTGGAAGCCAAGGCCTTCGTGTTGTGATACCGCTGTGAAAGATTAATGTTCTTTGCAGGGGAAGTCGTGGAAACCAAAGCCTTCAGATTCTTGCAATTGAACGCACTCTCCTTGAGGTTACTAAGAACACTGTCGTTTATTTGGTCCTACTCTAACTTTTATACAATATTGTTATCTTTATCTTATTAACTAGAACCATGAATTATTTTTCTTAAGCTAACTTAATGAGTACACACTTTGTCTTATCTCTATAGTAGTTGAGCTAACGATGACTCAGATGCGTACATTGTACTCATTAGAGCTTATCTGCTATCAACTGGCAAATGATGTTTTTCGCTTCCAACTGATTATCAGCGTATCATTTGCCAGATGACTTATGACTTATGACTCAACATTCTCCCCCCGCGTTGAGGGAGTGGCCTCAAATTGAAATCTCCTGCTTCTATGTTGTTTATATGTTGATTAGATACAATCCGCCTCTTCCTTATAACGGTCATAATATACCATAAGATACATGCAAAAACGCTTACTCCCAAGGCGCCATACCCGCCTATTATATGGTACTGATCACTTGTTGATTTGTTGGTTAGGAGTATTTCTTGGGTCTTATGCTGCTGTAGTCTCATTTTAATTTCTCTAAATCTTGCCGTGAATGTTTCATGTGCGGGTGCCAACTGAGTTGTCATGTTTATGGTCGATATCGTGGCATTCCATGCTTCTGGAAACTTGAAAGTTGGTTGCATGCTTTCTTCTATTTCCGTTAAAACTCCTTGATATGATTGGATTGTAAGATGGTCGTCCCGTAATGTGCAACTGTCAAGGAATGTTAAAATGCCATTATTCTTCAGCTGAATTTGAAATTTTTCGTTGTTGCAGACGACATTGTATGTTGTTTCCTTGTCCATTGCATACAACCAATTATTTTTCTGTTGAAGTTGGATCCAATCTCTTCCTGGTCTTGAAATCCTTATTTGACATTGTTCCGAGATCATTTGTTGGGCGAATAGGCTGAATTCGCATTGCAGGTAAGGTGCATGTTTCGTGTAAATTGGATGTAATTGATCACACAACAACGTTTTGGGCCTGGTTTTACGGCATTGACTATATTCCAACGTATTTAAGGCATAGAATTCATCTCGGTGGTCGTTTACCATAATATATTCGGCTTCTGGCTCTACTCTGACGAAAGAATTGTTGATGCGAATCGGAAAAGCGATCGTTCTGAATACTTCATAATAAGTTGTTGAAACTAGTGGTATCTCTAATACAAACAGAGCTAACTGTCTGTTTATTTGACCCTTTACGGTCATTAGACTGCACAAGTTGTTTACTCCTGGTAGTTCGTTTCCCATTGGCATGACTTGTTGAATTTTCTTCATGAGTCTTGTTAGTCGTTCAGCTGGTAATATTAGGGGACTTGCCCTTCCGTGATGTCCATCTGTTTGAATGTCCCAAAACGTTGCTTGGATTCGTTGAAGTTCATTTAACAATGACATTGTGTATTGAGCTGTAATTAAAAATGTTGTTGTTATTTTATTCCCTCGTTCTTCGCTTGCCATATTTTCGACTCTGGCGAGGAGTTCGTCTGCTTCTTTCTGGATCGGTCTTAATTGTTGAGTTTTTTCTTCTTGGTTTCTTGAGATTAAATCAGCTGTGGCATCTTTTATTGAAGTTTGGTCCTTCATTAGGCTTAGGAGCTCATCTTGTCTTCCCTTGACATTGTTTATTGTATACTCCATATTTTTAGCATATTCATCATCCAAAACTCCAAATAATTTATTGGCTATGTTTCTGACAATGTTGATTATGCCTCGTTTTGTTCTGGGTTGTGCTGTTGGTTCACCTATCAGTGCCTTATCTTCATCCTCTAGTTCCTTGAACTGTTGATCAAGCCCGTACACAATAGTTTTGAGTGGTTCTTTATTAGTTGTTGTGTCTGCCAACCCTTTCATTCTAAAAATCCATTTTTGTACGATGTTTTGAGTATGTCAGTAACTAGACATGTTGAACTACACGATCAGTTTCCAGTTATCTGTGACCAATCTTCCTGGTCCTCTTGATTCGAAATGAATGCCTGCGTTGTTTGTAACCGAGGTAAGCTTCTAGCGCCCCAAATGCAATTAGCGGACAAACAAATAAAGTCAATAAGAGACTGGCTGCATTAGCTGTGAATTTTTTTCTTTTCGCCCTTTTGACAGCTGATGTTTTACTTGCTATATCCTCTTGTTTTCGTTTTTCTCTGCCTCCAATGTCCATTGATTCAACAGGTTCATCTGGACAATTATGTTCTACTGGTAATGGAGCTAATTTATGAATTGCTCTTTCAACACTTCCCTTCTCGGTGCGTATTACCGCCACTCTTTAATAAGAGACGGATTAATATCCGTCGTTACCTTTAATGACTTGTTCAATGCTTCCCATAGGCCATTTTAATGGAGACATGTTCTCGTCTCTGACATTCCTGGGTTGATCGAGGATATTGTATTTTTCCAGTTGTATCGTTTTTGAAGTTCACTCAGATATAGATCCTGGAGGAGCAAAGTGGAACTGTATCCCCTTTTTGCTGCAGCTTCTCGTGATTCGTTCTTGACTTTCTGGCGCCGATATGATTGTTGCCCACTCTTGTAGTTTATTACGAGCTCCGACGAAGTTCGTTGCGTTATCGGAATGAAGGTCCTTGCATAATCCCCTTCAGGCAGTAAAACGACGTAATGCGCCCAAGAAACCATTTGTCGTTAAATCGGACACTACCTCCATATGCACTGCTTTTGTTGTGAAGCAGCAAAATACCGCAATGTAACTTTTTGTAGGTTTTTTTCCGCGCACTCGATAATGTGTCGAAATTGGTCCACAAAAATCGACTCCGGCTGCTAAGAATGGACGAGCAGGAAGTACTCGCCTTTCTGGCAAGTCTCCCATCTTTTGTTTTAACATTTGTGGGTTGATTCTAACACATTGAACCCATCTGCTGATTGTTGCTCAGGCTACAGATCTTCCATTAACTATCCAGAATCGCTGCCTGGTAATTGCTAGTAGTACGGAGGCACCGACATGTAAATGTTCGCGATGTAAATGCTCCAGTAGTAATTTTGATACAAAATCTGTCCCGGTAGTAACATCGGATGCTTTGCGTCATATGTTATATTGGCATTTTCCAGTCTTCCTCCCACACGAATTACTCCTGACTTGTCTATAAATGGTGACAAAGGTGCAATGCGACTGTGTTCCTTGAATCTTCCATCACGTTTTATTTGAAATATTTCATCCTGGAAGTTTAGCCCTTGGATTTCTTTAATTATTTTTCTTAAAGATTCTTCTAATTTTGTAGTCGACAACCATTTTCCGCTGGATGTTGAGTTATTCATGCCCTTTAATCTTCTTACAGCGCGCAACATATAGGCTAATATTCGCTGAAGCGTTAAGAATGAATTACGATGATTTATTTTGAAGATTGGATGTTCGTTTCTGCCTTCGGAACTGATATGTGTTATCAAGGCATTTTTTGCTCTTCTTCTTCTCTCCGTGTGACGGAGAACATTCTTTAGGGCCATTGATCTTCACTCTTACTTAAGAATGAGGGAACCCTGAACCACAGTTCTGCGTTGATAAGTTGCTCTGGATTTGTGCCCCTAGATAATATGTCGTCGGGATTTTGTTTTGAAGCAATGTAGTTCCATTGCTCTATGGTGGATACCCTTTGTATGGCAGCTGTTCTATGTGCCACATACGTTTTGAATGTTGCGGGATCTCCCTTTATCCATGATAGTACTATCTGCGAGTCTGACCAGTAGTAAATTTGATGCATCCTAACTTGTATTGCTTTTGTCACCTTCTGCACCAATTTGGTTGCTAATTGTGCTGCACATAACTCTAGTCTAGGCAAAGTAATCAATTTTACTGGAGCTACTCGGGATTTTGAACATAATAATCTTGTTTGAATTTTCCCATCCATGTTCACTGTTCGGATGTAAATTGATGCTCCATAGGCCTTTTTACTCAAATCTGAAAATGCATGAATTTCAATCCTAACTGATGCGTTGACGTCCACTACATTTCTTCGAAGCTTTATATGATGTATTAAACTTAAACTGTTTCTGAACCTTGTCCAGTACTCTGTCAACTCATCATTCAGTTCTTAATCCCAGTCGAGTTTAAGTTTCCAAAGCTACTGGATGAATATTTTCGAGTAGACAGTAATTGGGTTCACCAGTCCTAATGGGTCAAATAATCGTGCTACTTATGAAATCACTTGTCTTTTGGTAATGTGTTGACATACTTCCGGCCATTTTGTGGTAAACTGGAACATATCTTGAGAGGCCTGCCATGATACTCCTAATGTTTTGATAAATTTTTCGTCATCTGCATCAAACGTTTTTTCTTCTTCCCTTAAATCTAGGGGAACTCCTACTAACAACCGTTCGTCACTAGCGGCCCATTTGTGAAGCTTCAACTGCGCCTTTTGAAGTAATGATGTAACTTGTTTCTTGATTTCGAGGGCCTCGCATATAGAATTTGCGCCTGTTATGATGTCATCGACGTAACAATCCTTAATTGCTACTCTTCCAGATGGATATTTTGCCTCTTCATCTTCTGCTAGTTGTTTTAAACATCTTGTTGCTAAATATGGCGCAGCCTTGGTACCGTATGTCACTGTTGTCAGTTTGTAATATTGAATCTGGTGTTTTGGGGAATCACGCCACATTATTAGCTGCAGTCCTTGGTCTTCTTCAGCTACGCGTATTTGCCGGTACATTTGTTTGATATCAGCCATAAATACATGTTTGTATGTTCGAGATCGTAACAGGATGTCGAACAGATCGTCTTGTACCTTCATTCCCTCCATCATTAGATCATTTAAAGATATATTCGATGTAGTTTTGCAAGATGCGTCAAAAACTACTCTTAGTTTTGTTGAACTCTTGTCAGGGTGATGTGGTAAGAAGTAATGTATTGCAGGTATTTCCTCTTCACGTATTTTTTTCATATGTCCCAGTTTTAAATATTCCGGAAGAAACTGATTGTATTGGCATTGTAATTCTGGATCCCTTGATCCCTTTCCAAATTTTCATATCTCCTCCATGGAATTCCTATTGATTCCCCTTATAATTCTGGAGAACTCAGCATAGGCAAATTTCTGGATCGGTCTTAATTGTTGAGTTTTTTCTTCTTGGTTTCTTGAGATTAAATCAGCTGTGGCATCTTTTATTGAAGTTTGGTCCTTCATTAGGCTTAGGAGCTCATCTTGTCTTCCCTTGACATTGTTTATTGTATACTCCATATTTTTAGCATATTCATCATCCAAAACTCCAAATAATTTATTGGCTATGTTTCTGACAATGTTGATTATGCCTCGTTTTGTTCTGGGTTGTGCTGTTGGTTCACCTATCAGTGCCTTATCTTCATCCTCTAGTTCCTTGAACTGTTGATCAAGCCCGTACACAATAGTTTTGAGTGGTTCTTTATTAGTTGTTGTGTCTGCCAACCCTTTCATTCTAAAAATCCATTTTTGTACGATGTTTTGAGTATGTCAGTAACTAGACATGTTGAACTACACGATCAGTTTCCAGTTATCTGTGACCAATCTTCCTGGTCCTCTTGATTCGAAATGAATGCCTGCGTTGTTTGTAACCGAGGTAAGCTTCTAGCGCCCCAAATGCAATTAGCGGACAAACAAATAAAGTCAATAAGAGACTGGCTGCATTAGCTGTGAATTTTTTTCTTTTCGCCCTTTTGACAGCTGATGTTTTACTTGCTATATCCTCTTGTTTTCGTTTTTCTCTGCCTCCAATGTCCATTGATTCAACAGGTTCATCTGGACAATTATGTTCTACTGGTAATGGAGCTAATTTATGAATTGCTCTTTCAACACTTCCCTTCTCGGTGCGTATTACCGCCACTCTTTAATAAGAGACGGATTAATATCCGTCGTTACCTTTAATGACTTGTTCAATGCTTCCCATAGGCCATTTTAATGGAGACATGTTCTCGTCTCTGACATTCCTGGGTTGATCGAGGATATTGTATTTTTCCAGTTGTATCGTTTTTGAAGTTCACTCAGATATAGATCCTGGAGGAGCAAAGTGGAACTGTATCCCCTTTTTGCTGCAGCTTCTCGTGATTCGTTCTTGACTTTCTGGCGCCGATATGATTGTTGCCCACTCTTGTAGTTTATTACGAGCTCCGACGAAGTTCGTTGCGTTATCGGAATGAAGGTCCTTGCATAATCCCCTTCAGGCAGTAAAACGACGTAATGCGCCCAAGAAACCATTTGTCGTTAAATCGGACACTACCTCCATATGCACTGCTTTTGTTGTGAAGCAGCAAAATACCGCAATGTAACTTTTTGTAGGTTTTTTTCCGCGCACTCGATAATGTGTCGAAATTGGTCCACAAAAATCGACTCCGGCTGCTAAGAATGGACGAGCAGGAAGTACTCGCCTTTCTGGCAAGTCTCCCATCTTTTGTTTTAACATTTGTGGGTTGATTCTAACACATTGAACCCATCTGCTGATTGTTGCTCAGGCTACAGATCTTCCATTAACTATCCAGAATCGCTGCCTGGTAATTGCTAGTAGTACGGAGGCACCGACATGTAAATGTTCGCGATGTAAATGCTCCAGTAGTAATTTTGATACAAAATCTGTCCCGGTAGTAACATCGGATGCTTTGCGTCATATGTTATATTGGCATTTTCCAGTCTTCCTCCCACACGAATTACTCCTGACTTGTCTATAAATGGTGACAAAGGTGCAATGCGACTGTGTTCCTTGAATCTTCCATCACGTTTTATTTGAAATATTTCATCCTGGAAGTTTAGCCCTTGGATTTCTTTAATTATTTTTCTTAAAGATTCTTCTAATTTTGTAGTCGACAACCATTTTCCGCTGGATGTTGAGTTATTCATGCCCTTTAATCTTCTTACAGCGCGCAACATATAGGCTAATATTCGCTGAAGCGTTAAGAATGAATTACGATGATTTATTTTGAAGATTGGATGTTCGTTTCTGCCTTCGGAACTGATATGTGTTATCAAGGCATTTTTTGCTCTTCTTCTTCTCTCCGTGTGACGGAGAACATTCTTTAGGGCCATTGATCTTCACTCTTACTTAAGAATGAGGGAACCCTGAACCACAGTTCTGCGTTGATAAGTTGCTCTGGATTTGTGCCCCTAGATAATATGTCGTCGGGATTTTGTTTTGAAGCAATGTAGTTCCATTGCTCTATGGTGGATACCCTTTGTATGGCAGCTGTTCTATGTGCCACATACGTTTTGAATGTTGCGGGATCTCCCTTTATCCATGATAGTACTATCTGCGAGTCTGACCAGTAGTAAATTTGATGCATCCTAACTTGTATTGCTTTTGTCACCTTCTGCACCAATTTGGTTGCTAATTGTGCTGCACATAACTCTAGTCTAGGCAAAGTAATCAATTTTACTGGAGCTACTCGGGATTTTGAACATAATAATCTTGTTTGAATTTTCCCATCCATGTTCACTGTTCGGATGTAAATTGATGCTCCATAGGCCTTTTTACTCAAATCTGAAAATGCATGAATTTCAATCCTAACTGATGCGTTGACGTCCACTACATTTCTTCGAAGCTTTATATGATGTATTAAACTTAAACTGTTTCTGAACCTTGTCCAGTACTCTGTCAACTCATCATTCAGTTCTTAATCCCAGTCGAGTTTAAGTTTCCAAAGCTACTGGATGAATATTTTCGAGTAGACAGTAATTGGGTTCACCAGTCCTAATGGGTCAAATAATCGTGCTACTTATGAAATCACTTGTCTTTTGGTAATGTGTTGACATACTTCCGGCCATTTTGTGGTAAACTGGAACATATCTTGAGAGGCCTGCCATGATACTCCTAATGTTTTGATAAATTTTTCGTCATCTGCATCAAACGTTTTTTCTTCTTCCCTTAAATCTAGGGGAACTCCTACTAACAACCGTTCGTCACTAGCGGCCCATTTGTGAAGCTTCAACTGCGCCTTTTGAAGTAATGATGTAACTTGTTTCTTGATTTCGAGGGCCTCGCATATAGAATTTGCGCCTGTTATGATGTCATCGACGTAACAATCCTTAATTGCTACTCTTCCAGATGGATATTTTGCCTCTTCATCTTCTGCTAGTTGTTTTAAACATCTTGTTGCTAAATATGGCGCAGCCTTGGTACCGTATGTCACTGTTGTCAGTTTGTAATATTGAATCTGGTGTTTTGGGGAATCACGCCACATTATTAGCTGCAGTCCTTGGTCTTCTTCAGCTACGCGTATTTGCCGGTACATTTGTTTGATATCAGCCATAAATACATGTTTGTATGTTCGAGATCGTAACAGGATGTCGAACAGATCGTCTTGTACCTTCATTCCCTCCATCATTAGATCATTTAAAGATATATTCGATGTAGTTTTGCAAGATGCGTCAAAAACTACTCTTAGTTTTGTTGAACTCTTGTCAGGGTGATGTGGTAAGAAGTAATGTATTGCAGGTATTTCCTCTTCACGTATTTTTTTCATATGTCCCAGTTTTAAATATTCCGGAAGAAACTGATTGTATTGGCATTGTAATTCTGGATCCCTTGATCCCTTTCCAAATTTTCATATCTCCTCCATGGAATTCCTATTGATTCCCCTTATAATTCTGGAGAACTCAGCATAGGCAAATTTACTATAAATCGACGTGACTCATCTCGACATGTCGTATTGATAAAAAATTCTGCGCGCTGTCTATCAAGGTTGGACTGTGGCTTATCTTCTTGAATTTCTTCAATCTCCCAAAATTTGGTAAGTTCTTTTTCAAGTTGTAGAGTTTTAATACCCACTGTTCGTTCTTCGGGTTGAACTTGGGACGCCTTGCCAAGTATGATCCATCCAAATACTGACTTTTGTAAAAACGGTAAGTTGGGTTGGAGATTTATTTGCTTCGTTCGGACTAGCTCACCGTACATTTCTGCTCCTAATAGAATGTCAATTTTCTGTGGTTTATTGAAATTAAGATCTGCTAATTTTATTGCTCCTGCTATCTCCCATTGAGGTGTATCAATAAATTTCAGAGGTTGCATACCAGTAATTTTTTTGACCACATATGCTTCTACGGTTGTTGCATAGTAACTATTTTTTGCCTGAACTTCAATGTTTACCCGGTCGTTTGATTTTCGTTGTGATTTTCCTATGCCACATATTCGCAGCTTAACTTCCATGGTATTCAATTGAAGTCGCTTTTGGAGTTTTTCTGTTATTAGATTGATTTGTGCTCCAGAAACTAACAAGACCCTGCATGCAACTGGTTGTTTGGTTTGTTTTTATCAAGAACCGTTGCTAATGCGGTGCCCAAGAACACGTATTTCTCTATGTCTTTCTCAGGTTGATTGGTTACATTGACTGTTGCCTGTACTTCTTTACTATTTCTCGATGTATTAATTCCCTTATGCAGCAAGGTGTGGTGTTTTTGGTTGCAGGACCGACAGTTTATGGACCGACATGTTTTCCAGCCATGTCCTCTCCTCAGACAATTGTAACACAGTTGATTTTTTCGTACGATTGATTCTCGATCTTGAATTGTCATTGCCAAAAATTTTTCGCAATTGTGTAGCATGTGAATTCTGTTACAAATTATACATTTGAATGGGCTCTGTATGACTGGACATGTCGTGACCTTAATCCTTTGTGGCACTCCTTTTATTGTAGACGCCTTAGCTCCTAAGGCTTCGAATGACTGGAATCTTTTTTCTAAAAAGCGTAGAAATTTGTCCAGTGTTTGTAACTCTTTTGGATTTTTCAGCGATTGCTCATACGCTTTGTGCGTTGTTTTGTCCAATTTCTTCATTAGTATATGGAGCAGCATTGGATCCCATATGCCGTTTACCTTGATACCAATATTCTCCAGCATCAAGACACCTTCTCGTGTCGTGTCATGCATTGCCTTCAATGCCTTAGCTGATTCTGCTGATACACTTGGTTGGTTTAACAAATTGTCTAATACACCGGAAACCAAGAGCCGCTTATTATGATATCTTTCCTTCAGGATTTTCCATGCAATGTCATAATTTTTGACAGAAATGATGAAATTTTTGATCAATTTCTCTGCTTTGCCAGTTATATTGGACTTGAGATACCACATTTTTTCCACCTTTCCGATTCCTTGGTTGTCAATTAACTGACCAAACATGTCGTTGAATTGCAGCCATTTCAAATAATCCCCGTCAAAATTGGGTATAGTGATGGTTGGTAAATTTATAGCCGATCTTGGTTGTTGATTTACCGATGGCCCAGTACTTGCTTGGTTTCGAAGTGTATTTAACTGATCTTTCATTTGAATCATTGTGTCTTGCACCCTTTTATCTAATTTGTGAATATCCTGAATGTCAAAACCGTGCTCAAGTGGATCTTCTACCAATGCATGAATTTCATCGTTGATCTCTTGGATTTTCGCCCCACTCAGCCTGTAGCCTGTCAATTATGGTTTCGTAATATGCCATCGTTTGATTGTATATAATGATTTTTACAATCATCATCTGCAGCGAGGTTTGTTTTAGATTGCATTTTCGGATAAACTTTTGTAATTCTGGGTTGATAACTGCCTTGATTGCTGTGCGTTGAGAATCATCTGACTTCTCATCGTCATCGTTTATTTTCGTTAATACCTGCAGCCTGTTTTCTAACTCTGCTTTGTATTCGTTATATATATACTCTTACTGCTCATATAAATTTTCGCTGAAATACGGATGATCTAACTGAGCTGGAAACGACTGCCGAATCTCATCATGCCTCTGCTCAAATTCACGCCATGATATGTGTAACTTATTCAGCCGATCCTGAATTGTCTCCTTCGTCTTACACTCTGCCGCCAATTGTTTGTAAGTCTCGTACGTGGCCTTCACTTGTTTAGCCAGCATGGATTGTGATTTCGTGAGCTGACTTAAATCTGCCATCTTTTAAGCCTTTGTTCTCCTTGGTGTCAGCCGAATCTTCTCTTCTAACGAAGTTGGCTGTGATGTATATAGCGACGCTTGCTGAGTCTTTCACAACAGGAGATCATGTCGGGGTCACCAATGTTTGCGCAGAAGTACTTTCTCTTGATGATCCACTTGTGACATGGACTAGAATACCGACAGGGTGGTTTAGGTATGTCTCTAACCCAATGAAAATATTCTAGAACTGTTCACATGAAACGGATCACTGGTATTGAGAAAGGATACTTCCTTGCTTTAATGAAGTCCTGGAAGCCAAGGCCTTCGTGTTCTGATACCGCTGTGAAAGATTAATGTTCTTTGCAGGGGAAGTCGTGGAAACCAAAGCCTTCAGATTTTTGCAATTGAACGAGGTGAGGTTACTAAGAACACTGTCGTTTATTAGGTCCTACTCTAACTCTTATACAATATTGTTATCTTAATCTTATTAACTAGAACCATAAATTATTTTTCTTAAGCTAACTTAATGAGTACACACTTTGTCTTATCTCTATAGTAGTTGAGCTAACGATGACTCAGATGCGTACATTGTACTCATTAGAGCTTATCTGTTATCAACTGCCAAATGATGTTTTCCGCTTCCAACTGATTATCAGCGTATCATTTGCCAGAGGACTTATGACTTATGACTCAACACCAAATATAAAGTTAGAAACTTTAGATTGTTGCGTGCTCCCACTACCACTCCTCCCTCCCAAACAATCACCCTCCATGTGCCCCGCCAATTCGGACACCCCATGCAAGATGATTGCTGATCGGAGGCCCCGTGCGGAGCACCCAGCAACTGTGGCCGCATAGTGGCGACCATAGAGTAAAATTTTGAAACCGGCTAGCTCACCGGGTCGTGGGATAATCACAAAAAGGAATAACTCGAACCACATTTCGATCGCGATCACGCTGAGGAGGGGAGAAAACCATCAAAACTCAGTTCATATTAGATTACACTCACTTGTTTTTTCTATCAGCTAGGCCTCTCATAGTCACAGGTGTTTTCCATTCCAGAAATTTGAACGTGTTTTTAAATTAATGCTTTCATATTTAAATTGGTTTTGACAGTTGTTTTCATAGGTTTTATTTGTTAGGTACAATTGGGGAATGCACCCAACCCGTACACTACGCGATACAGACCAGGCCTCCTCCAAAGCGCTCGTAGTCCGAGGAGTGCGGGCTCCCTGGGGCGCTCCACTAAATGAATATCGGTCGATTCGCAAGTCCACTTGCTTGAGCAGGCTCCCAATTACACGATCAAGAATTCTGCCCGGTCTTGAACACGATGGCAGAACCTCACGATGGGCTTCAACTCCTCCTGAAACTGAAATTTTCAGTTTGCAGTACTCATCGCCACGATAGGACCACGGCCAACGCAGTGAAAACGGCATTAAACTACACTTGACTATCAGAAGTCGGAACGGAAGGCTCGAGCGGCTCGAAAATTCTATCTCTTTCCAAGTTCTAAACTGGGTTCTCGTCTAGCAAAAAAACTTCTTCACTCGCTGCTGTGAACTACTCCCAAGTCCGGCGGGTTCGCCACTCGATCGATGATCACTTCCTTTGACACTTTCGAGCATCGCAATATGGCGGCGGTGGGAAACTCCTAATCCAATAAATGCATTCTCATCCAGAATTACACCGCTCCAAACGAAATTCATCCGAGATTTCGGTCTACCTTTGATATCCTTTCAAAGTTTTATTGTCAAAATTGTTTTAAATAATTCCTAGCAAAAAAATTTCCGTAGATTTCTACACAACAGGTTCTTTTTCCTCGACGAAAACTCCCCGACTGAATTTCACACCTCTGCATCCACACCTCAAACTTTCCACTCTCGTCTCCAGTCAGAACATTTATGCCCATATATGGCAATCCGCTAGTTTGACTAATCAGATGGGCGACAGCACCCAAAGAGAGCCGCTTCTCGCTCGATCACCGCTACTCACCACACCAGAACAAAAAACGCATTTTTTACCTCTCGAGAGAGACAGTGCGAGTGGTTGATTACCAATTCGGATTTTAGTTCTGCCAATGGCGGTTATTGGACAGTGTAATGATGCAATTTAAATTGACTATCGTTTTGGTAGAAACTAAAAAGTGGAATAAAATGATCTGCAACAGAACGTGGGGACTACCCCGCCCTGAGAAAAGTCTCTCCACAATAAAACCGGACTATGTATGAACTCAACATAATGAAAGATCTCATAGTTCGTAGGAGGCTAGGCAGATGTAGTCAAAACGTCTAAACGTCGAAATCATCATCCTCACTCAAACGATCCATGAGGGTTTAACAAAAAGGAATTCTTACGTGAAGCTCAGTAGATGTAGTCAAAACGTAATAACATCGAAATCAGCATAAATGTTCACGCAAGTTCCTCGATACGGAATTACGTTAAGGTAACCCTACTCAATCGACAGTTTCTCCCGAGATAAGCCTTGAAAACTAACTAATTAGGCGAACCAGCGTGAAACAGAAACGGAACCTATCGACTGAGTTTTCAAACAACATGAAACACGGGCGTATTGGAAATTTGGCTAATGAAATAAGACTGAAGATCATGGGACGTTGGTTGAAATACAAACAAGCCGCGAGATGCGACCTTTGAGGTCCACACGGTCAACTTCCCAGTAATATTTACATAAATAATAAAAATACTGAAGAAAATAATAAGTATGAAAATAATGCTACTTTAAATAATAATAATGTACCTCTCATAACAGTAATTGGAATGACTTAATATTAATCATATCATCTACGGAAGCGTCAATTGATTACGTAGGTAAGGAGGATGATAGAATATTTACGCGGATTAATCGGGGGGGTAGTGAACAGATTACAAAGCCTTTTCTACGTTATTTGTTATTTTCATATCGATGCAAGCATCACAAAAGATCGCTAGCAAAATGAATGCAGCTTTTGTTATTACACCCACTGAACAGATTTCGTCACGTGGTGGCCATATTGAATAGTTGTGTTCAAAATCGCCATGACTTCGGCATAATCATTGAATTTGTATTTTTTCACGATTACTTATACTTATTTTCAGTTGGTCTTGAAAAACATCGAATGTGCAATCAATAATCGGTTTAGTTGCATGCTAAAACTAAATAGCCTTCCGAATGATGATGGAGGAAGTAATTAAAATCTTACGAACACTAAAGACTAAAACTACTAAAGATTGCATTTTTTATTTGATGACAGCTTTTTAAAGCATATGAGCTGGCAGAGTATTGACTACAAAACATATTACCATTCAAAGCGTTCATTACCACAAATGCAAATTTGATGTTTTTTTGATTTTCAAAATTTAAGCAGTTTTAATATTAAAATAAAACATGGTACTGTACAAACTATTCAAAATCTGTTTAAACTATGCAAATATTGATAAACTTTGATTGGCTCAACAACAATGTCTTTAAGATAAGAGTAGTCAGGTAAAATCATTCATATGAACACTTTTTAAATGACGACTTTGCATGTTTTTTTTATATTTTATTTAATTTTTAGACATCATGAAAAAAGGTTTTGCTGGTTTGTCTGCAAAAATTGATAAGGATTTATAAATTTTATAAACATTTATTACCGTGTTGTGCAAATCTGGGTAAAAATTTATTTTTTAATTTAAATTAAAAAACGGCTACAACGATTTTTTTGTAAACGCAAAAACATAACAAAAATTTACCTACACGTCGATTGACCCCTAAATGATGCAAATATTATATCTGATTCGTGATATATAGACAATTACAGGACTGACCTTGAAATCATGATGAATTTTAATGATTTTTTTTTGTAATCGTGAAAAAAAGTTTTGCTCTTTTTTGCACAAAAACTGTTTGGAGTATATAAATTTTATAAATATTGATTACTGTGTTTCGGAGATCATGTTAAAAGTTTATTGTTTATGAAAAAACCTTATTCTTTCACTTTTTTTCCTTAAATTAAAAATGGCTCCAAATTTTTTTCAAAAACTTGACAGATACACAAAAATGTTAATACGCGTAGATTAACACGTTAGCGATGAAAACCATATGCTTGGTTCGCGAGATATAACGCATGACAAAAATGACCTTCAAAGGGGCGAAACAACAAACTGCCCCGATCGAAATATTCCAAAAACTATTCAGCTCTTGAAATTGCAAAGACGCTACGATTGACACCTTAACAAAGTCGATACGACTTTGTTTACGTGAGTTATGCTCGTAGAAAAAACTGTCCACGAACCCACGTACGGACGTACGTTCGTACATACACACACACACACACACATACATACTTCTTTCTAAAAATACTTAAAATATACTCTAAACACCTCAAAACGTAAAGATATGTTGAAAATTTCAATTTCGAATTTCAACGCGATTACAAGAACTTCCCATATACTGAGAAATTAAAAAATGGTCCCACTTCGTGTGAGCCTAATGAAATAATCTGATACTTTAGACACCAAAATAATTACATTATATACAGACATCAACGCTCAATGCAGACTAGTTAAGGGATCCGAGAGGTCGTCAATTCTCTAGCATTTTGTGACTCCAAACTCAATAAGACAAACTAATGGTATACGGACAGAGACTGAATAATGTACAACCTAACTATATACGGTGCAGATATACATACTAAAACAATACACGTCCACACTAATGCAACCAATACGTCACACGACGTAGCCATTAGGAAAACTCATTGGACTGCGAAACAAATTTACTAATATACGTCCACACTAGTGCTACCGATACGTCACAGGACGAGGTCATTAATAATACTCATTGGACCACGAAAAAAATAACATATAGGGAGTCACCCTGTACTAAATACTACCGATATCTGCAACCTCACCTTATAATATCTAGACTTATTTTTATACCAAAACTATGACATTATAATATATGTACGATATATAAACAGATAGGTATCAACAAAATATACAGGTAGAAGTTAACTCTTAATGTCCTGTGCGTGCCATACACCAAGAGTTTTGCCGGACATATCCCGACCTTCGTGGGCAACCTGTCCCACAGGACGAACAATGATTCGCGGCACAAACTTCGGGGCAAGTTTGGCGTAAAACCGATCAACAGCTTTACTCAAGACATGATTACGGACATATACAGATTGACCGGGCTGAAACATTCGGGCCTTACTACGCCAGTCGTATCTGCGTTTGCCCTTTAAGGGGGTATTCTCATGTGACCCCTTGGAAAAATCGATTTATTTTTTTATCATATTTCGTTTGTAAAACCTAATGAAAATATGCTGTGAAAAATTCAGACCGAAATTCCAAGTATTTAATAAGTTACAACTCATAGTCGCCGACGCGCCGTAAGCGACTTGTCTGCCATGCGACAGATCTGCAGCTGCTACATTTCTATTGTTTTCACGGGTCTTCTATACCTGCGTACGGAGTTTCTGACGATCAACTTTAGTATATTACCTACCTGTGTATATGTGGAATAGTGTGTATAATTTTTTAACGTAAATATATATAAAATCCTAAAACAAATTTAGCAGTACACTTTTGATGCTCTGAGTGTCAACATCAAACAGGAAAAAAAATAAAAATGGATCAAAAAGGCTCGAGAAGCTCCACAATATATCCAGCGCAAAAAGAAAGAGAAACGAGGTTTCGAGGGAATCAGTATACTGCTGAAACCGATACCGAGGAGGCGAGCACATCAGCTGAAAAATTAAAAGACAAGAGTGAATTTAATGTACCCAGTGATGAAGGTTTCAGCTACAGCATTCTGTGTTTTTCACTAGTGTGTACCGCTTTACAATCAATTTCGGAATGTGTGAGTAAAGTACAAAATCACCGCGAGGACTAGGATTCAAGTTGTGTGTAAAGTGTTCGTGTCAAGAATTTGACATCAATTCTCCTCCTATGGTCAAAAATGCTTACGAAATCAATAGACGTTTTGTGTTTATTATGCGACTACTTGGAGTCGGTCTGGCTGGTATACATTTATTTTGTTCGCTAATGGACTTGTGTAGTGGAACTAGTAATAATGAATATTATGGTATGCTTGACCAAATTTATAATGCTGCTAAGTCAGTAGTTGATACTATTTTCAAAAAAGCCGTTGCAGAAGAAAAAACATTAAATGTTGAAAACAGTTGTCATGAAGATTAAATCACGGGTTTTGGTGATGGATAATGGGGGAAGCGTGGTTTTACTTCACTGCTCCAGCATTTGATGCAGAAACAAGTTTTTGAAGCCAATTTACGAAGAAGTATCATCTGATGATCTTATGCTTGGAAAAAAACACTCAGAACAACAACGAGTCGTTCAATAGTTGTATCTGGACCTTGGTTCCAAAGCATAACGCTGGAAACTGCGTCGTGGACAGGTGCGTGTATGTTTAATGAAGAATTTTCACCCGTCCTTAAAATAATGGAGATTTTTGGTACGCAAATTGGCCGAAACGCCTACTCGTATGCTGAGGAGTACGATGGACGTCGAATAACCCGTGCAGAGCGATCCACCCCCGAGGCAACCAAAAAGGCAAAGGCTTCCCTCAGGTCACAAAAACTTGCACAAAATGATGCATATGAAGCCAACGAAGGGCTATCGTAGGGTCCAGGTGTAGCAGATTAGTATAAGTATAAACTTTTCACGAAAATTCTGCTCTTGAAACTTTAAACGCATTTTCCTCGAAACATCATTTTCTAAAGCGGTCATGGTCCTAAAACAAAAACTATTCAACCGATTGTTTTGAAATTTATATATGTTTTTCTACTCATTAATAGTACTAGTCCGTACCAAAATTGCTCATTTTCGAAAATATTTTCATTTTTTTTAAACGATTTTTAACATAAAAACAAGATTTTCGTAATTTTTTTCTACAGTCCGCCATTTTTCATTTTTTGTAATGAAATTGATTAATTTTGGTAGGGACGATAGCGACAGACCTACTAAACAATAATCCATTCGTTTTTTTTTCATTTCAGACAACATGAACAGCCGCTATTACCATGACCAGTGAACTGCTTTCTTTTTTTGGTGTCTAATTTAATTAAAAAATAAGAAGAAACACATTTTTTTTATACAGTTAAAGATACAAATGGAAACATAGAAAAAAAATTAAAATGATTAACTTTTCTTGTATTATAAAAAAAAATCCCAAAAAGAGGTAAAATTTATGCGTTCACATGAGTGAAGTATAAGTATGCTTCTTGGAGTTTAGATTGGACCTTGATTTGAATATCGCACATTTTGTCGTTGCGCTCCGTGACACTTAATTGGTCATCAGCTAAAGAGGATAATTTTTGTAAGAGAGTGTAGTCAGAGCCATGTCTAATAGCCTGAAATCCGAACATTAGGTAGTGCGATGAACAACCAGTGGATTCTTGCACTACGTTCCTAAATGCAGCGCATGTCTCGACCATGGAACGATCCCAATTACGATGGTCGTCACCAATATAAGAGCGAATAGCAGATAAAATGGATTGATTGGCACGCTCAGAAGCGTTGGACTGAGGAGAATATCGAGGATTTAAAACTTGAATGATATTGTAGTCTGACAGAAATTGCGTGAAAACTTTAGACACAAATTGCACTCCTTTATCGGAATGAATAAATTCGGGGACGCCAAAAGTATGGAAAATATTTTCGGAAAGGAAGTTCACAACGGATTCGGCAGTTGCTTTTGGCATAGCCTTGAGCCATAGAAATTTGGAATAGTGGTGTAGCATAACGAAAAGTTGAGTATTTCCGAACTTAGAACGGGGAGGCGTTGCAGTGGACGTTCAGAAATACGAATTTGTCCGCGCGGAGGACGTAGAGTTTAGTTATAAGATTTTGTCTGTTTGCAGACAGAACATTGACTAATAGATTTACGGACGTCGAGTTTGAGACGAGGCCAATAGAAATGACGACGCAATATTTTGGCGGTTTTATGGACACCACCATGTGCGAATACAGGGGAGTTATGACTGTGAGAGATAAGAAGTTGTTGAACACTTTCGCGCACCCATAGTTTAGTTTGAGGGATATTTACTTGGTCATCCGACAAGACACCGGTATTAAAATAAATTTTTCCGTTTTGTACCAAAAATTTTAGAAAATTTATTGGGGTTTTGATGAATAAGATCGATACGTTCTAGATATGAGGGTTCACTAAAAGCTGCCTCAGAAATTAAAGGATGCAGAGAAGCATGTTCCGGAAGAGTTGAAGTTAAATTTTGGTCAGTGAGAATAGAGATATCACCGGCTAAAATACCTTCATGTACGCGCGACAACCCGTCTGTGACGACATTTAAGGATCCTTTGCAGTGTTGGATTTGGAAGTCAAATCCTTGTAGTTTGAGACTCCAACGAGCCAGTTTGCCGGAAAGATCAGATTGTCGAGTCAGCCATTTGAAGCTGGCATGATCGGCAATAATAGTGAAAAAAAAACCGCTCGATATAGGCACGAAATTTTTTTACATTTTGAACAGCCGCAAGGCATTCGAGTTCAGTGATAGTATATTTACGTTGGGCAGAATTTTATTTACTGCACATAAACAATAGGATGCTCCTTACCATCCTCATCCTTTTGAAATAACACGCTACCTATACCAGTAGTATTGGCGTCACACTGTATAAAAAAGGGTTTACCAAAGTCTGGATCAATTAAAACTGGAGCCGAAATTAAGGCTTGTTTTATTTGCGAGAAATCGTTTTCGGCGGAGTCATTCCAATTAAACGAACGCTTACTCTGAAGTAAATCGGTTAGAAACGCAGTGATGCTGGCAAAGCGAAGGATTAATCGACGATACCAACCCGTCAATCCCATAAAACGACGTACGTCCTTAGCGGACCTAGGAGTGGGGGAGTCAACAATACTAGAACTTTTATCCGAATCGGTTTTTAGGATACCGTCACTGACTATATATCCAAGATATTTGATCTCGCGTTGAAGAAATTTACTTTTTTTTACGTTAAAAGTAAGGTCTGCGGAAGTGAGAAATTGAACTTATTATAATATATTTATATATATATAAATATTTATATAATTAATATATATATACTTAATATATCTAAATGTTCCTCAAAGGTGGCATTGGTAATTGGTAGGTCGTCTAGATAGACGAAAGTTTTGTCATGATACTCGTGCGGAATGACTTTATGCATGAGCCGACACATAGCTTGAGGGGCGTTGCTAAGACCAAAAGACATAACAGTGAAATGATATAGAGGACGACCAGGGACTGTAAAAGCGGTCTTTTCGCGGGACTCCAAAGATAATGGGATTTGCCAGAAGGCGTTCTTGAGATCTAGACTGGTTATAAATTAAGTAGATTTTAGACGAAATAAGAGACCCTTAATTAGCGGAAGGGAATATGCATCCTTGATAGTGACTTCGTTAACCTGACAAGCGTTCAGACATAGCCGATTTTTATCGGGTTTGCGGACCAAAGTGACGGGAGAACTTCATGAGCTCTGACTTTCCTATATAACGCCGAGAGAAAGCAAACGATCTAATTCGGAATATAACTGCGATTGAATAATAGGAGACACTGAATAGTAACGTTGTTTAGCGGGTTTCGCGGAACCTGTATCGTTAGTATGACTCAAAAGGGAAGTTTTCCCCAAGCCACGCTCGTTAAAGGACGGAAAGGTCTGGATAACAGGTTAAAGCTGAATTTTTTGCGCTGTAGGTAGATGATAATACACATCGCCTTCAGAGCTAGAAACAGTATTAAGTACTTGTAGAGAACGTAACTGAAAAGGTACGATATTAAACAAGTTCCGAAAATCTATTCCAAGATACACGGAATGTGCTAGAGAAGGGACTACTAAAAATCGAATGGGTTTGATTAAATTTCCAAAGGAGACTGAAGTGTCTACATACCCTCACGCGGAGACGAGTTGTCCAGAAGCAGTACTAACGTGGGTTTTGGAAGAATGCAGATAAAGTTGTAATTTGGATATGAGGTAGGTAGGTAGGTTGAAGGGTGCTAAACCGCACGGCTTCCGCTTCACTTAGGCCCCGTCAGCCCATTGTGCCCTGAAGACATGGAAAAACTACCATATTACTCCATGAACCACCCCGATTACTTGAGGAAATCCAGGAACTGGTCCATTCTCATAACACTAAGCTCACTTAGCTTCACGAAAAAGAAAGCACCTAAGTGTTTTTTCCTATTTTTCGCTAGAGCCGGACAACTTCAGAGAAGATGCTCTACAGATTCTGTCTCCTCTTCATCACCGCAGCTTCGACACAGGTCGTTCGCTGGGAGCCCGATTCTTCTTGCATGTTCACCGAAAGCCACATGACCCGTCAGTATACCCACAAGGTTTCTTATTGCACCTCTGTCTAGGGACAACAAGCCCAGAGTGCGCTTTTTGTTATAATTTGGCCACATCTGTCTAGCGGTACAGCATGTGCCTAAATTTCTCCAGCGCCTCAATGCTACCTCGTAGGCTGATACCTTTATATTGTAATAGCGCACGCAGCCAAAAATAATAATTTTTGGAATCTTTGGGTGGATCCAGAAGCGGCAACCATGCACACCGAGAAAAACCAGCTTGATGCGCTCAAGCGGGAGTCCAGTTTGGGCAGCTACCCGACCGGTTTTTGCGGAGAACCACTAGCGGACGGACGAGTGGGATTGCTGCCAGGGAGACGAGGATTCGTTTTTTTGAGCTCGAGCGGACTGGACGAGGCTAGCCAGCCAACAGGCAGCTGCTGTAGCGGTGATAAATCCATTTTCCTCCTGGGCCGACGAAATGAGATCAACTGAACGACAAAAGTTCGTACTTGAAGTGACGAAGTGATATTAAACAATCCTAATTTTAATAAGCGGTTTACTCAAAAACGGAAATAAAAATGCTTTATAATCTACCCAGATTGCAATTAACGGTTTGATGTTTACGAAGATAGACCGGTGCAGTGATGAAAACGCGAAACACGAACGACGTACCTACGGGACGCATCAGTGCTTTGAACGGCTAAAAAAAAATTTTTTCGAAAGAAAAGAATGTGCATCGTTAGCAACGATCGTCGAAGGAAGATGTCGATTAAAAACTGTTGAAATATCTCCATAGCCTTCATAGATTAGGAAAAGATTTAGCAGTAAAAGACTGATAAGTTTTGATTATTCAAATTAAAGCAACTGCAAGTTTTAAAAAAAATCCGAACAGCTTCGAAGTGATCGTGAAGTGAAGGAAAGTTTTTGCCAGCTTTAATCGTAGATTCAATAATACTGACTATCGAACGATCGGTCGTATTTATGGTAAAATGAAATATGCCCGAAATAAACCTGAAATGGTGAGAACTCGCAAATCGCACATGTCGCCGGTAGTAGTTTCGGTATTGTATTTTGTTATACAAATGGATCAGCAAACGATGGCCGAAGAGAAGTCTTTCTGAGGGCGATCCAAGATGCTCACAACTGATTTTTGTTGTACCTGATAGAGTATAACTAATTTTTGGCCACTTGAACATTCTGCTGGTTACTGCATCAATTCTTAAATCAATTGGCCCATTCCTCCTTATTTAGGATTTGATCGTTCATAACACTAGCGCGGTTGGTTTTAATCGTAATCGTTAATTGGATATCACGTAGCAAGAGATTTACCCAAGAAATTAAAAGCGAGCAAAGAATGGTTTTGGTTAGCAATGGGATTTGTGAGTCGATTAGAAGGCAATGCAAAACCTTTAACGATTTGGCACCAATGCCTTAATTTTCAATGATTATAGCTAACTAGCCCGCCTTCAGTTTGTTTACGCTTGAACGTTGTTGGCGATTGACCCACAATTATGCTCACAGTGCATGCTAGTGATGATCATATTCGTTGCACCTTCAATGTGCGTGCTCACGTGTCTGTGCGGAAGGACTTAAAGTATCTCCCTAGTACCATTTCATATTAAAAATGTTTATGTTGGACACATATAGAACCAGATGTCAAGAAAAGGGAGAGTAATCATGTTTTAAAAGAGTAGTTACATGTAAACGCTGAGTAAGTCAAAGCATCCATTATTATATAGCCAGACCATACTACCGAATGTATTTACTTTGAGAATGTAAGGTTAAACATTAGGTAAGAATAATTCTAGTTCTAAGCGAATAACAGAAGTATGAGTCTGGAAGTAGTAGTACGAAAAAAATTTTTTTTTTGAATTATGAAAAATACAACTGATTGACATCTGTAGCTATAGACCCTTTGAAGAAGAAAAAATATATATAAACATTTCCAATATAGAAATATTTCAAGAAAACAAATCGCTACCATTAGTAAAGTAAAGTTTTTTTATATACCTTAAAGTAGTTTATAATAATTACAAATTAAATTTTCTAGCGTTTCACCTCTTTAATTATATTTTTTTTAGTAATTTGTACCTATTCGAAGTAGAATGAATAAATTTATCATGAATTGAATAATCCAGAGTTTCCTTGAGGGCTCTCCCTCTTCAATGACCTCCTTTTCAACAGATAACGGAATAGACCGGCCAAGGTGAGTAGTGGTGGGCCTAGTGCGCACAACACATGCGTACACGCAAGCGCTAGGCCATGGTAGGGTGGGCCCAGGCAGCGACATCTGGGCCTGGCGAGCTCCGCTGAAGCTCGTCTTCCAAATCGAGAGTAGCACGGCCACCCGACAGATTGTTTCGGTACGCGGTAGTCTTTCGTTTTCTTTTCTTTCTTGCCTGTTTTTGTTTTGAGTAGCTTCGGAATTCCACCAATAGACCAATGTAACGTAAAGATTTTTTCTCTCTCTCGGGCAGCCTTTGTACGCGGTATTATCTCGGTATGCGCGCGAGAATTCTTTGTGTAAAGTAACGTAGGAGGTATAGCCTCACAAGATGAATAGTTTGCTTTGTTGAATGAAATTTTTTTGTCGTCATGTGAGCGGGCAATTTGATGGCTGAATCTCTGGAAATGAGATTCGGGACTGATGCTAGAGAACGCACCCACGACGATACGCGCCGAGCTGAGCTGGCCTGCCAGCAGCCATCACTCCTCTAGCTAGGTAGAGGCCGAACCCAAATTCGTCTGAACGACACATGGGTTCGTTGCCTCGTCCCGGGGACTTAACGTCCATTGAGGCCAACAAGACGAAAGTCCTGTTGGCTTGAAATTTCGAAGCGACAACGTTCGCTCCTACTCGTTTCATTACAATGGCGCCCAACGTGGGGCCCCCAAACAGCTTATGGCCAGTCAAATGTTGATTTGGAAATTGATCTTACCGATCCAGGGTTTTCCAATGGGGTAACTCACAAAACGGAGATGTTGGACTTAGTGAGCAATAGCCCACCTGAGTAAATTTTTTTTGTGAAATGCAGGTCGTCCAACTCTCCTTCCAATTTTTTTTTATTTGCGAAAGGGAATCCCAACGTGATGTCCTGCGTACTCGTACGCGCAAGGAGGCTCGTCTCTTTCGCTTGAGAATTACCAACTTGGTGGGTAAAACCTACCTTGATTGGTCTCGTGAAAGATTCGATCTGTACCTTGCCTTTGTGTATTGGGAGTTCTCTATAATTTTTAATGCGGTACAGGTGAAGTGAGTCGCGGATCCAGGATGACGGGGGTCGCAGGAATAACGAAGCACTGAGTGCTAAATCGCGCGTGCATTCTTCCGCTCTTCTGACAGCTCGGAGTTGTCTGCTCACTCGCCTCGGTAAATCTTTGATATTTTTTTTCGGGAACAATTTTTCTCTCTCTTTTTTTTGTAATGAAGTAAATGTGCACTCTCGCTGGAAGTTGAACTTTGGTGGAAGCTTTTTATCTTGGCCGAGGTTCTTGCATCGTTCATTGATTGGAGAGGAAGCCTCAAGGAAACTCAACTATTAGTTTTTTTTTATATTCTTGCTACTCATTTTTTTGGCAATTTAACTATTATTTAATTTATGTTTATTTCTGACAAGTAATAAGAGGAACCGACCAATAAATATGACATCTAGGCACAGTCCAGTCGCAACAAGTCGCTTTAATGACGCCGTCTGTACAATATGTACCTGTGAGTACGTGGGTGACGAGCCAATGGTGCAGACTTCCTGCTCACACGTGTTTCACGCGCTATGCATGGAACAATGGCTCCGCAAAAACCCAAGCTGTCCATTGTGTCGGGAGACATGCAATCCCCGAGATCTACGAACTTATCAAACAAGAGACCGAATAGAAGGTGCATACCTTCCAACCGACGGTGAAGCTCCAACCCCTGTCTTGGCACGAGGGGCAAGACCTAAGGTAGGTCGTTATAATACAAGATGTCAAGCTACTCAGCATCAGGACCTTAATTCGGAGGAAATGCACGGTGCTGTTGGTGGTGATAAGTCCTCCAAAAAGGCAACGAATGAGGAGCAGGCAGAACTCCCCGACGGGAGATCCACCCAATCTGAAGTCGAAACAACCTCGGTTATAACGATACAGCAGCTGCAGCAGTGGCTGCCACAACTGGTGAGAGATGGGGTAAGGCAATAAATTACAAGCCTGGCTCATGCACCCACCCCAACTGGCCCAGTTCGTATAAACGAAACGTCACCTGAATCACCTTTTGGACGCTCCCGTCAAATACATGGCAATTCCGTGGGCTGGCGAGCTCAACCTGCTCCACTCTCTGCAGAGCGGGCCCTTACTATCATACAAGGGTGGAATATCAAATTCTGTGGACGGTTAGGCTCCCTTCCTGTCGACAAATTTTTATTCCAGGTTCGTACTCTCACACGTAATACACTCCGCGGAAACATGGAATTTGTATGCCAGTTTTTGCACGTCCTTTTGGTGGAAGAAGCCGCGGACTGGTACTGGAGGTATCTGCGAGGGTCGGAATATCTTGACTGGCACGCGTTCTGCCAAGCGTTGCGAGACAGATTTGGTGATGGATTCTCCGGGCTGGAAATACGAGAGCTGATTTGCAGCCGAAAGCAAGGCATACACGAATCGTTCGACTCATTCTGCGACGGTGTTCTTCGGCTCACCGATCGCCTCCCAACACACATCGGTGACAATGAGCTAGTGGAGTTACTAAAGCTAAATTTACGCTTGGACCTCCGTAACAGTTTGCTGCACCTCCCAATCACTTCTGTGCAGATGCTGCACGCTTATGCCAGGTGACAAGAGAATCTTGACGCACAGCGTGGTGTTTTTAAGCCACACGCGCGACCTTCATCTAGCCAACGCCTCGTAGAAGAGTTGTGCCCTCGGGAAGCGGAACAGACGAGAGCGGTAGTACGACCAGAGGAGTCCTCTTGGATGCCGGAAGACCTCTCCTCTTCTGTAGATACCAGCGGCTGCAGCATAGCGGCTGCATTGGAAAAGACCGCTGTGTGCTGGAACTGTCGGAAGCCAGGACATCGTTTTGATGTGTGCCTAGCGGAGCGCTCAGTTTTCTGCTATGGTTGTGGCAAGCCCGACACCTACAAGCCCAGCTGTCCAGCATGCAGCGATCCAAAAAACTGGTCGGGATCGAGACCTCACCAACAGCAGAGGCCTCCTGGACCGCGACACCATCCCAAAGCTTAGGCGATTCAGAAAAAAAGACCAAATAACCGAGGATACCACGACCGCAAGTGATCTCTCCCTAACAAATAGCACTACTAAAAATCCTATCCGCATTTTAAAGCGTGGTAGTCTTCACACCCCGTGTCTCTCTCCCTCTGAGGATTCAATTTATGTACAGGCCAGCAGTCACGCATTTCAC
Organism: Oxycera nigricornis; assembly: GCA_963942545.1. Classification (NCBI taxonomy): domain Eukaryota; kingdom Metazoa; phylum Arthropoda; class Insecta; order Diptera; family Stratiomyidae; genus Oxycera; species Oxycera nigricornis. Next base: position 75,504,491 of record OZ012660.1, read on the forward strand.
AAACCTTCCCATGTGCGCATGAAGAAATATCGGCGAGCAAGAGAGCGTATTTTTGTTGTGGAGGAGTTTCTCCCAAAATATCCGAAGAGGTCAACATTACGACTGAGGAAATTCTGGGAGAGAGTCCTGCGCAACAAAAACATATACGTCTCAACAACCATTGTGGACCAACCCACTGACGATTTAAGACCATACGCTAATGTCACTCTGTTCAACAACGAACAGGTGCGTGGGTTAATCGATACTGGGGCTAGTGTAAGCTGTCTGGCAGCAAATTTTGCAAGAAAAGTCCTAGCCAACCCCCTACACCACGTTGAAAAATTAAACGTGAGCCTAAAGACTGCGGACGGCACCAAACATGCAGTTGTTGGCAAAATCACAGGTTCCGTTACCTTCCGTGGTACAACGCACACTATGTCCTTCCTGATCATACCAACTCTGAGTCAGAATGTATATCTCGGTGTGGACTTCGTCCGCCTATTCTGTCTCGCCAAAGACATCTTTCGTGAAGAGCACGCTCTTCGCGAGAATGGTGCAGTGTGTACCCTAGAACCAGCCAGTCCTCGCCACAAGTTAACTTCTGCACAGCAACGCATGCTCGATTCGGTCATTGCCAGCTTTCCATCTTTTTCTCGAGAAGGACTGGGTCGAACTACATTGATTTCGCACGTTATTGACGTGGGACCCAGTCGGCCCATCAAACAACGCCACTTTTCGGTTTCCCCCGCGGTGGAAAAACTTTTCTTTGCAGAGATTGATAGGATGCTGACAATGGGCGTCATCGAAGAGTCATCCGGGAGTTGGTCGTCTCCAGTAACCTTAGTAGTGAAGCCTGGAAAGGTAAGAATGTGTCTGGATGCACGAAAAGTGAACCAGGTCACGGTAAAGGATGCTTATCCATTGCCACTCATCGATGGGATACTAAGTCGACTTCCAAGAGCTCAGTTTATAACTAGCCTCGATTTAAAAGACGCCTTTTGGCAGATCCCATTGGAAGAAGGGTGTAAGGAAAAGACAGCCTTTACCGTACCGGGTCGCCCGTTGTACCAATTCGTCACCATGCCGTTTGGGTTGTGTAACGCACCCCAAACGATGCAACGGTTGATGGATAAGGTCGTCCCAGCACACTTACGCCACCAGGTCTTCGTCTACCTAGATGATCTCCTGTTGATCACCGAGACTCTAGACGAGCACTTTCAGCTGCTCCAAGAGATTGCTTTGTGCCTACGTAAGGCCGGACTGACCATCAATATAGAGAAGAGCAAGTTCCTCATGAAAGAGGTGAGATACTTGGGCCATATCATCGGCAATGGTACAATCCGAATGGATCCAAGCAAGGTGCAAGCCATACAGGAATTTCCGCGCCCCACCTCAGTAAAACAGTTGCGACGTTTCCTCGGAATGTGTGGCTGGTACCGACGCTTCGTGCCAAATTTTGCAGCTCTATCCACAGCCCTCACGGACCTCCTATCGCGTAAGCGACAGTTTCGGTGGGACGATGTCAGCCTCAGGGCTTCCCAAGATTTGAAAAATGCTCTATGCACCGCACCGGTTCTGCACAGTCCCGATTTCAAATGCCCCTTCGCCATACACTGTGACGCAAGTCAACATGGTGTCGGCGCGGTACTGATGCAGAAGACCGACGATGGTGTGGAAGTCCCTGTTGCTTACATGTCTCATAAGCTCAACCCTGCGCAGCGAAACTACACCGTTTCTAAACAGGAGTGTCTTGCCGCCGTGTTAGCTATTAGGAAATTCCGAGCCTATGTAGAAGGTCATGAATTCGAGGTCATCACGGATCATGCCTCACTACAATGGCTAATGACACTCTCGGATTTACATGGCAGGTTGCCAAGATGGGCTTTGAAACTCCAAGGCTTTAAATTTAAAATTACGCATAGGAAGATAAGCCAAAACGTAGTGCCGGATTCGCTATCAAGAGTTTTCTCGCCAGAAGGTCTTGAATTAGAAGAGATCTCAACCAACACCATCGAGATCGATCTTTTCTCCCCACATTTCATGAGCGAAAAGTATGTAGAGCTTGCAAGACAAATATCGCAAGAGCGAGCACAACTGCCGAATTTACGAGTTCTTGAGGGACTTATATACAAGCGTTGCCAGCATGCCACTGGTGACATTGCAATAGACAGAGATGCATGGAAGCTATGGGTTCCGGACGAACTGACGACCTCCTTGATACAGCGAGCCCATAATCATCCGCTAAGTGCACATGGAGACATCGGAAAGACCGTCAAGCGGCTTAAAGAGCTCTTTTATTGGCCAGCCATGACCAAACAGGTCGCTGCATATGTCAGTTTGTGCGAAACCTGCAAAGAGACCAAGGCGCCCAACCAAACCCTTCGAGCACCCATGCGTCCTACCGGTGCTCCAGAACGTGTCTTCCAACGCTTGTATATTGATCTCCTCGGCCCGTACCCTCGATCGTCTACTGGTCACACCTTTATTCTGGTTGTCCTGGACGACCTATCCAAGTTCACCTTCCTTAAACCCCTCAAAGCCGCATCGGCAAAACTTATCACCCACTATCTGGAAGAAGATTTATTTCACTTGATCGGAGTCCCCAAAATCATCACTTCTGACAATGGCCCTCAATTCCAGAGCAATCTCGTCAATCAGCTCCTGGAAGAGTGCGGCGTACGCCACCATTATACGGCTATTTATTCCCCCCAGGCAAACGCCTCGGAACGTGTAAATCGTTCGGTGTTAGCCGCGATACGAGCATATGTGCACCCGAATCAGCGTGATTGGGATCGGAAGCTGTCGGCCATCAACTGTGCACTGCGGACAGCTTATCATGTCTCCCTTGGTTCCGCCCCATACTTCGTCGTGTTCGGGCAAAACATGATCGGGCATGGGAGCACCTACGCTCTACTAAGAACCATACATCTATTGAAAGAGCCCGAAACCGAATTGCTACATCACGAACGTATGGAGCTGATCCGCAATCAGGTGGCAGAGAGATTAGCTGAAGCTGCGCAGGCACAGGTGTAGGTCTACAATTTGCGGTCTAGAAAACCGAAGTTCCAGGTCGGGGACACCGTATATGTTCGAAATTTTGGACAAAGTAAGGCGGTGGACCATTACAACGCCAAACTGGACAAGAAATTCTGTAAGGCTACCATCACCAAGCAACACGGCAACGCATGCTTTCAAGTAACGGGCCCGGACAACAAGGTCTGGGGAATTTATCACGCCAAATACATTCGACCCTAAACCAGAGTCTTCAGGCACGTCTGCTTCGGAGGTCGGAGCACTCATGCCTGTGTTGTAATAGCGCACGCAGCCAAAAATAATAATTTTTGGATTGGGTGGATCCAGAAGCGGCAACCATGCACACCGAGAAAAACCAGCGTGCAGCGCTCAAGCGGGAGTCCGGTTTGGGCAGCTACCCGACCGGTTTTTGCGGAGAACCGCTAGCGGACGGACGAGTTGGATTGCTGCCAGGGAGACGAGGATTCGTTTTTTTGAGCTCGAGCGGACTGGACGAGGCTAGCCAGCCAACAGGCCGCTGCTGAAGCGGTGATAAATCCATGTTCCTCCTGGGCCGACGAAATGAGATCAACTGAACGACAAAAGTTCGTACTTGAAGTGACGAAGTGATATTAAACAATCCTAATTTTAATAAGCGGTTCAGTCAAAAACGGAAATAAAATGCTTTATAATCTACCCAGCTTGCAATTAACGGTTTGATGTTTGCGAAGATAGACCGGTGCAGTGATGATAATGCGAAACACGAACGACGTACCTACGGGACGCATCAGTGCTTTGAACGGCTAAAAAAAAAGTGTTTTCGAAAGAAAAGAATGTGCATCGTTAGCAACGATCGTCGAAGGAAGATGTCGATTAAAAACTGTTGAAATATCTCCATAGCCTTCATAGATTAGGAAAAGATTTAGCAGTAAAAGACTGATAAGTTTTGATTATTCAAATTAAAGCATCTGCAAGTTTTAAAAAAAATCCGAACAGCTTCGAAGTGATCGTGAAATGAAGGAAAGTTTTTGCCAGCTTTAACCGTGGATTCAATAATACTGACTATCGAACGATCGGTCGTATTTATGGTAAAATGAAATATGCCCGAAATAAACCTGAAATGGTGAGAACTCGCAAATCGCACATGTCGCCGGTAGTAGTTTCGGTATTGTATTTTGTTATACAAATGGATCAGCAAACGATGGCCGAAGAGAAGTCTTTCTGAGGGCGATCCGAGATGCCCACAACTGATTTTTGTTGTACCAGATAGAGTATAACTAATTTTTGGCCACTTGAACATTCTGCTGGTTACTGCATCAATTCTTAAATCAATTGGCCCATTCCTCCTTATTTTGGATTTGATCGTTCATAACACTAGCGCGGTTGGTTTTAATCGTAATCGTTAATTGGATATCACGTAGCAAGAGATTTACCCAAGAAATTAAAAGCGAGCAAAGAATGGTTTTGGTTAGCAATGGGATTTGTGAGTCGATTAGAAGGCAATGCAAAACCTTTAACGATTTGGCACCAATGCCTTAATTTTCAATGATTATAACTAACTAGCCCGCCTTCAGTTTGTTTACGCTTGAACGTTGTTGGCGATTGACCCACAATTATGCTCACAGTGCATGCTAGTGATGATCATATTCGTTGCACCTTCAATGTGCGTGCTCACGTGTCTGTGCGGAAGGACTTAAAGTATCTCCCTAGTACCATTTCATATTAAAAATGTTTACGTTGGACACATATAGAACCAGATGTCAAGAAAAGGGAGAGTAATCATGTTTTAAAAGAGTAGTTACATGTAAACGCTGAGTAAGTCAAAGCATCCATTATTATATAGCCAGACCATACTACCGAATGTATTTACTTTGAGAATGTAAGGTTAAACATTAGGTAAGAATAATTCTAGTTCTAAGCGAATCACAGAAGTATGAGTCTGGAAGTAGTAGTACGAAAAAAAAAATTTTTTTTTTGAATTATGAAAAATACAACTGATTGACATCTGTAGCTATAGACCCTTTGAAGAAGAAAAAATATATATAAACATTTCCAATATAGAAATATTTCAAGAAAACAAATCGCTACCATTAGTAAAGTAAAGTTTTTTTATATACCTTAAAGTAGTTCATAATAATTACAAATTAAATTTTCTAGCGTTTCACCTCTTTAATTATATTTTTTTTAGTAATTTGTACCTATTCGAAGTAGAATGAATAAATTTATCATGAATTGAATAATCCAGAGTTTCCTTGAGGGCTCTCCTTCTTCAATGACCTCCTTTTCAACAGATAACGGAATAGACCGGCCAAGGTGAGTAGTGGTGGGCCTAGTGCGCACAACATATGCGTACACGCAAGCGCTGGGCCATGGTAGGGCGGGCCCAGGCAGCGACATCTGCGCCTGGCGAGCTCCGCTGAAGCTCGTCTTCCAAGTCGAGAGTGGCACGGCCACCCGAAAGATTGTTTCGGTACGCGGTAGTCTTTCGTTTTCTTTTCTTTCTTGCCTGTTTTTGTTTTGAGTAGCTTCGGAATTCCACCAATAGACCAATGTAACGTAAAGATTTTTTCTCTCTCTCGGGCAGCCCTTGTACGCGGTATTATCCCGGTATGCGCGCGAGAATTCTTTGTGTAAAGTAACGTAGGAGGTATAGCCTCACAAGATGAATAGTTTGCTTTGTTGAATGAAATTTTTTTTGTCGTCATGTAAGCGGGCAATTTGATGGGTGAATCTCTGGACATGAGATTCGGGACTGATGTTAGAGAACGCACCCACGACAATACGCGCCGAGCTGAGCTGGCCTGCCAGCAGCCATCACTCCTCTAGCTAGGTAGAGGCCGAACCCAAATTCGTCTGAACGACACATGGGCTCGTTGCCTCGTCCCGGGGACTTAACGTCCATTGAGGCCAACAAGACGAAAGTCCTGTTGGCTTGAAATTTCGAAGCGACAACGTTCGCTCCTACTCATTTTATTACAATATCCTGCCTAAGAACTTTCATTGAGACCCCTACCCCTACTTTCTCATGCAGGTGCGGCTTACGGGATCCCTCCCTAGCGAGCTGATCCGCTTTTACATTTCCGTGCACTTCGCTGTGCCCAGGAACCCAACACAATTTTAAACTGTTCTTTTGAAAGATCTTCCCCAGTTCCGACCTGCAGGTTTCAACCAATTTGGAGGACACTAAGACTGATTCTAGCATCCTTATGGCTGCTTTGCTGTCCACAAAGAAAGTGATGTCTTTATCGACCTCCCCCCTCTTGTTAACTTCTTTCGCAGCTCTCAAGATTGCCATTATTTCCGACTGCACAACTGTGCAGTGCACGGGGAGTTCCAACGATATACTAAGGCCCCAGTACTCAGAAAAGATTCCTGCTCCCGTGCCCGTGTTCGTTTTCGAGCCATCCGTGTACACTGACACAATTCCTTTGCCGGCTAGCCCCCCGCTCTACCGCTCTTCTCTTGAGGGGACGACGGTCAAGAAATTTGTTCCAAAGTCCAGTTTTGGCACTCTATAGTCCATGTTGACGTAGCCTTGCCTCCCACCTTTTCAGTACTGTGGAGTGCCCATAGGGTCTTTCCCTCCAGAATCCTCCACCCTTCAGACGCACAGCACTTGCGGCTGCCGCCTCCTTGCAGTGCAGATCTAATGGAAGAAGATCCAAAATGATTTCTAATGCAGGTGTGGGAGTAGTACGCAAAGCACCCGTTATCCCCAAGCACGCCACTCTTTGGATCTTAGTGAGTTGAGCCAGGTTACATTTCTTGCTCAGCGCCTCCCACCACAACATAGCCCCATAGGTCAGAATTGGCCTGACTATAGCTGTGTACATCCAGTGTACCACCCGTGGTTTGAGTCCCAACTTAGGCCCAAAGAGCGCCTTACTCACTCTCTCTTCCAGATTTGCCCTCCAGGTAAGCTTATGATCTAGCACGACCCCTAAGTACCTCACCTGATTGGAGAGCGTAAGACTAAGTGTGGGCGGCCTAAAGTCTGGAATTTTACGCTTCCTTGTAAAGAGGACAAGCTCCGTCTTAGAAGGGTTCACTCCCAAGCCACACTTTGTGGTCCACCTGCTGGTTAATTCAAGGGCAAATTGCATCCGTCCGACTATGACGTCGATGAATTTACCCGGTACTATGATGGCCACGTCGTCGGCGTAAGCAGCGACCTTGAAACCCTCCCTTTCTAATTCCGACACAAGATTGTCCATTACTACCAGCCATAGTAGAGGTGAAAGAACTCCCCCTTGAGGGGTTCCCCTGTCCACGTATTTCCTGATAGTCAGGTCACCAATGGACGAGCTAACTATTCTAGTTCTGAGCAGTGTATCAATCCACCTACAAAGGCTCATATTAACACCTTTTTGTTGAAGCCCACGACATATGGCGCCCGGCTCAACGTTATTGAAAGCCCCTTCGATGTCCAGGAATACCCCAAGTGCTACCTCCTTGTACCGAAGGGCACTCTCGATAGTGGAGACTACGGAGTGCAATGCAGTCTGTACGGAAATTCCTCTCATGTAGGCATGCTGTGACCGTGCTAGTTGGTCCCCAATTTTGCTCCCAATGAAGGTGTCCACTAGCCTCTCCAACGTCTTGAGGAGGAAGGATGCCAGACTAATTGGTCTGAAATCCTTGACAGAACTGTGGTTTATTTTACCCGCCTTAGGGATAAAAACCACTCTTACTTGTCTCCAGGCTCTTGGGATATAGCCCAGCTGGAGACATCCGTTGAAGATTCTTTCCAACCATGGTGCGATAATCGCGAGAGCCTTTTGGAGCATTATAGGCCAGATCCCATTCGGCCCATGAGATTTAAAGGGCATGAAGGTTCCCACCGCCCAATTAATCTTTTTGACATCCACGATACGCTTTATGTCGTCGTCGTGCTGTCGGACCTCATTTCCCCAGCTTCCGTTGACTATGTCAGAGCACCTCGGAAAGTGCTGTTGAAAAAGTGCGTTAAGCTGTTCTTTTTTAGTGTTAGTCCAGTTTCCGTCCAAATCCTGAATAGAGCTAGGAGAGCTCCTGCTAAATGAGAGGACCTTTCGGAGTCTGGACGCTTCTGCCGTTTTCTCTATTGACGCGCAAAACACTCTCCATGAGTCCCTTTTTGCCTGTCTGACTGCACTCTTAAAAGCTCTTAGACCATCCTTATATTTGGACCAGTCATTTGGCCATCTAGTGTACTTGGCTTAATTAAAGACCCTTCTTGCAGCCCTTCTCAAATCCTCTATCTCGTGGCTCCACCAATGCGGCAGACTCCTCGAGGCGGACTTTCGTAAGGGACATCAGCTTTTGGAAGAATTGCTCAGGATGTTTGTGAGGGAATCGACCGCCGAGTCGACTTCCTTCACAGTAGACAGTCCTCCCAAGTGGGACCCCTCTAATCCTATCTCAACCAAATTTGGCAAACTCAACCAGTTGGCTTTCCGCGCATTTCTTAACTTGCCAGACCCAACAGTCGACGATGATACCTCGATATCGAAGTGGATCATACAGTGATCCGACAAGGATGCCCTGTTCGAGACCCTCCACCCCGATACCGCCGATTTGAGAGATCCCACGACAACCGTCAAGTCGAGAACCTCTCTCCTGTTGCAGGTCACGAACGTGGGTTCGTTTCCGCTTTTACATACCCAGAGGGTAGTCCCCAACAAGTATTCGTACAAGGACTCCCCTCTATTATTAATGTTGCTGCTGCCCCAGAGAGTATGGTGGGCATTAGCATCACAACCAAGCACTAAATCAATCTTACCTCTTTCCGCGACCTCCACAAGCGTCCTGACTGCAACCGGTGGTGGTTCTTCTGGATCGTCGTGCGCAAAGTAGGCAGAGGCAATCCAACATTTGCTGTCCGGATTGTCCAATGCCACGACAACTAGGTCCTCGGAACTGAGATTAGGAATCATTAGTGCATTCAAGGATCTTTTCATCATAATACATGATCGAATCTTACCTGTTTTACGACAGTGGAAGATGTCGTATCCTTTTACTCCTAGCCCCTGAACCTGATCGTTATGGATCCATGGTTCTTGCACTATGGCTCCATCGGCATCGTCCTGTAGCAGGACCAACGCCAGGTTGGCCGAGGCCGCTTTACTGTGATGGAGGTTGATCTGAAGTAGCTTTCGAGCTACCATCATCAACAACCTCCACCTCCACCACCGCCCCATCGCCGGCTGGCATGCTCCTTTTGAACAGGCGAAGGTGGACTTCGCCTACTGCGAAGCACAATCTCCCCTGTCTACTCGCCATGGTGGAGGCGGACTTCGTATCCATGAGGATCACGAAGCCCTTACCTTCCTCTTTTGGCGGCTCCACCCCGATGACCTCCCACTCCTTCATTGGGACGTCATGATTTTGCGCCTGCAGGACGCTGAGCAGCTGCTTCCTACTCACCTCGTCATTGGGGATCCAAACCCTGCCTTTCGGTCGGCTCGGTATCCTCCTGACATCGACGAGCTGAAGCTTCGCTCCCTCCCATGGCACCTTCATTTCCGCGACCGTCCGATGAAGGAACTCACGCGAGAAGTCGTTTTTACACTCCAAAACCCGAACTCCGTACTGCCATTTTGCAGCCCCGAAGGTCGGGCATGGTCTCCCTGGGTTCTGGGCAATGAACTTGAAAAGTGATGTAGAGATTACTCTCTCCACCACTTTCCACTGTTCCCCAGAGTACCGCCCGTCCGGTTTGCTGCTGTCGACAACCGCAAGCCGCAGTGACTCTCTCGCCGCGTCGCTATACGATTTGCCGCCAGCAGCAACCTTTTCAGCAGCAACCCCTCCACTAATTCCTGAAAAGGCAGTCTCCTCCGGCTTCCCTTTGGAGACATACCTAGTCTTTATTGAAACCGAGCCCGTCTCCTCCGTAGACCTGACTCTCTTGCTTTTTCTGAACTCTACCTTCTTGGCCTCGGCCGTGGTGTTTCCGGTATTGGAACCCGCCACAGACCTCGTGAGTTCATCTTTTTTGACGACGCCTTCCGCCCAGCAGAAGCTCGCCCTCTCTTTTTCCGTCCACTCCTCAGGACTCTTCTTAAGAAGGATTCCCAGCAGGCGTTTAGCAGCCATAAACTGCTTCTTCCGCTTCATCCTTTCCGTTGGATTCCTCGGCTTCCACCTCTTTTTCCTAGTCTCTGGATCGGCGAGAAGTTTCTCCTCCGTATCCGTCGACATATACTCAACTGTCTCCCCTATGGAGCCCAGTTCTTCCTCCTTCCCGGGGTGTGGCGCTGAGCTACCAGCCTCCGCACTCCTCGTTTCTTTTTGTTGGCCACTGGCGACACGCAGAGAAGAGTCAGACTCTTCCCCGTGCCCGCCGGTAGTCGCCGTCAAAGCCCCTACCGACGTTTGGGCAGATATCCCTGCCCGCAATTTTTTCGTTGTCATGTCCATGTCATGTAAGTTTGCTCGTGGTCGGGGGTTGCTTTTCCGTTATATTCGCAACTACCCTCCTTTGGAGCTGCACCAGCAGTTCCTCCGGAGGCCTTCCAGCTATCCGCCACCTGCTGACCGCCCCTCTAGCCTGAGCTCAGCCGAGAGTGGATATGAGGTTTAAGGCATTGAAATTTGGAATAGTGGTCTAGCACCACGAAAAGTTGAGTATTTCCGAACTTAGAACGGGGATATGGACCCAGAAAGTCGATGAACAGGTGCTGCAGTGGACAGCACGAAATACGAATTTGTCCGAGCGGAGGACGTAGAGTTTGGTTATTAGATTTTTGGAATATCTACACTCCTGTAAAACGGAGTATTCGTTTCGTGTGGCGTTCTGTGCACGAAGTTTATTTTACTTCCGGGTCGCAAATACACTAATACGCTAACGCTAGCTCCATTATCGAGTAATCCAGAGAGTTTATGCCCATCAATGGCTATTTCACAAAAAGGTCAAAAATCAGCAGAAGGATCATCTGAATATATGGAATGTAATACTGCCTTACGCAGTTGACAAAGTTTATAAAAATATAATGCAGTACGCTTACACCGACATATGGACAGTTGGCGACACTTAGATTTAATAGATGAATGAACTATATGAGGTGACGTTACGGAAACAGGATCGCTATGTATGGACTGGACAGGTACTATACCAGGTTTTAAATTGATATTGAGGTCCGTTTGGATGATAACCTCTATATAAGATATGTCAGAGAAGGAAGGTACTGGACTTACAGACGCGGATTTGATTCGGGTCTGACTGGAATATGTGGTTTTGGTCGGTCTGACCGATTCAGAGACATAGTGTGGGCGACTCCTTCGCCCGTTTCCCGACGGATTGTACTTAGGACAGTTCCGTTTCAGGACCCCACCGTGGCCACAACCAAAACAGAGAAGTTGATTCACTGGGATTGGACAATTTCCGAAGGAATGCCCACTACGCTTACAGTTCCAACAGATGACAGAGTTGGAAAAGGCTTCGGAAGAGCGAACTGTAGGAGATACGTCTGTCCGTCCGAATGGAGTACCGGAAGAACGACTAAAGTTGATAGGATAAACGTTTTGCTACCCGGAAGTAAGATGAACTTCTTACACAGAACGCCGCACGAAAGGAATAGTCCGTTTTACAGGAGTGTTGATGTTCCATACACTCTCGACGGAAATACAACATTGAACTAGTTCGCCAGTGTTGTTAAAGGTGCGACCAGCTAGGTGATCGCTCAGACGGTTGGACATATTACGATATAAGATGACTTGCAGGTCGGTGTCAGGTAATGGATGCCGAAGCTGAAGAGTCAATCCTACAACAGCATCAAAGAACTCAATGAATGTTTCAGAGGGTTTTTGAAACCGCGCGTCAATACGTCGTCGGATATCCACGTCAGAGGTAAGAGAGCCATACCGACTCAGAAAAGCGGCCTTAAAGCCGTCCCAATCAAAGGACTGGGGATGTAGTTGAAGATATTTCCAATACCAAACAGCTGCTGGTCCACGAACCAATAAATGGAAACTCGCTATAACGTCGCCGTTCATTATGCAAATGTATACGTACATTCCATCAATATTTGGTCGTATTTTTTTAGTTTGTTTTGCTGAAGGTCGTCTAACATTCCACAAAAAAGCGTTTTCAGTTGAAGAAAACTTTCAAGATTTAAAAACGATGTTTGATTTACCTAACATTATTTACAACAACCGGTTTGGTAGATCTCAAGAATGTGAAAATCGATTGATGACATGTGCAAAACGCTTAGCATTGTTATACGTTTGAGACGCATTGAAGCGCCAATAATTGAATAATGATTTTGAAACATTATTAAAATTCATAAACACTATTTAACCACAATAGAAAAAAACAAATTTAGCTTGCCGTTTTATTATATTGATTGATGATTTAAGTAAAATTCAAAAACTATTTCGTCTGGCACACCCAGCCTTCTTCATAACATTCTCGGATATGCACAGGGACTTGAAAAGCATGTTAAAAAATACAACATCGAAGTGGTACCAAAGAGCGGTATTTAACTTAAAAAAAAAAACGACGGAAAAAGACAAACTGGAAGGAGGAGAAAAAAGTGGGATATACCAGGTTACATTAGGGAAACTAAAGAGATAGAGTAGATAGAGTAGAGTACATGTAGGGATTAGAATGAATATTAACTTAATGGAGGAATGTAGCAATTAAGCTGATTAAATTTTGCGATGAAAATGTAAAACGGTAGGGATTAAAATAGAAACACAGAATTAAGGGAATTAGTTATACACTGAAGAAGTCTGGAAGTGCCAGAAGAAATGTACATCTGCTTTAGTAGTTACACGTTTTTAAGGAAATTTTTGAAAAAGGTTTTTGAATTAACTTAAATTTGTGAAAGCGTGAAAATAATGGTTCTAGCTGAGATTGATGATTATTCGATCGGATTTCTAGAGTCAGTTATAATAAAATCATCATTGCACTCGAATTTCGAGTGGTCAATTCTGCTAGTACCTAATTATACGCCAAGAAGCGATACGCTCAACTACTAACCGCGGCGAAGATACTAAGCGCGTTATACCGAAACCGATTGTATGAGTGTGAGTGTGAGTGGTTTACAATAGTTTTACATAAATTTGACTTGATTTATTGTAAACAGTTTTTACAAAAGTGTGACTTAGTATTATGGTGTCAATTTACATACCAAATCGGACTAACATGAAGTGATTAGTATTTTTATTATATATTTTTAAAGAAATATGGTCTCCCAACCAACAGATATTACGCGATCAGATAAAAAAAATTTAATTAGACACTTAAATTGTGTGTCACAACAAAATGTGAAGTACGTGAAACAAGATGATTCACGATTGGAACAAATTATTCGACGACTACAAGTTAAAAGTGAATATATTTTTTTTTATAGAAGTGGAAGCTGTTACTAGGTGTGATTGAGATAATCACAATCCAGATTCGAACAAACTACGTGAATAACCCGACACTTTTCCGAATTTCGATACCACTATAGAACTTGAATTTAGAAAGGCAGAAGGCCGAAACGTTTAAACTCCATGCGTTGCGTGCTCCCACAACCACTCCTCCCTCCCAAACAATCACCCTCCATGTGCCCCGCCAATTCGGACACCCCATGCAAGATGATTGCTGATCGGAGGCCCCGTGCGGAGCACCCAGCAACTGTGGCCGCATAGTGGCGACCGTAGAGTAAAATTTTTAAACCGGCTAGCTCACCGGGTCGTGGGCTAATCACAAAAAGGAATAACTCGAACCACATTTCGATCGCGATCACGCTGAGGAGGGGAGAAAACCATCAAAACTCAGTTCATATTAGATTACACTCACTTGTTTTTTTCTATCAGCGAGGCCTCTCATAGTCACAGGTGTTTTCCATTCCAGAAATTTAAACGTGTTTTTAAATTAATGCTTTCATATCTAACTTGGTTTTGACAGTTGTTGTCATAGGTTTTATTTGTTAGGTACAATTGGGGAATGCACCCAACCTGTACACTACGCGATACAGACCAGGCCTCCTCCAAAGCGCTCGTAGTCCGAGGAGTGCGGGCTCCCTGGGGCGCTCCACTAAATGAATATCGGTCGATTCGCAAGTCCGCTTGCTTGAGCAGGCTCCCAATTACACGATCAAGAATTCTGCCCGGTCTTGAACACGATTGCAGAACCTCACGACGGGCTTCAACTCCTCCTGAAACTAGAATTTTCAGTTTGCAGTACTCATCGCCACGATAGGACCACGGCCAACGCAGTGAAAACGGCATTAAATTACACTTGACTATCGGAAGTTGGAACGGCAGGCTCGAGCGGCTCGAAAATTCTATCTCTTTCCAAGTTCTAAACTGGGTTCTCGTCTAGCAAAAAAGCTTCTTCACTCGCTGCTGTGAACTACTCCCAAGTCCGGCGGGTTCGCCATTCCCATCGCCACTCGATCGATTACCACTTCCTTCGGCAATTTCAGGTATCGCAATATGACGGCGCTGGGCAGCTTCAAATTCAATTAATGCATTCCCATCAAGAAGTACACCGCTCCAAACGAAATTCATCCGAGACTCCGGTCTACCTTTGATATCCTTTCAAAGTTTTATTGTCAAAATTGTTTTAAATAATTCCTTGCAAAAAAAATTCCGTAGATTTCTACACAACAGGTTCTTTTTCCTCGACGAAAACTCCCCGACTGACTTTCACACCTCTGCATCCACACCTCCAACTTTCCACTCTCGTCTCGAGTCGGAACATTTATGCCCATATATGGCAATCCGCTAGTTTGACTAATCAGATGGGCGACAGCACCCAAAGAGAGCCGCTTCTCGCTCGATCATCTCAAGTCACCACACCAGAACGAAGAAAACGCGTTTCTCACCTCTCTCGAGAGACAGTGCGAGTGATGGATTACCAATTCGGATTTTAGTTCGAAAGAAGGAAAACAAAACAAAGATTGGAGAAATAGAGAAAGGTCTACTTTTGCTAACAAGTGTAAATACTAAAATAAACCAAAATTCTGACGAAAAACATATAAATTAAGTGGAACATATATAATACGATTTAGTTACTGTAAAAATGAAATTAACGGAAAACTATATACAAATGAAATAAAAGAATTTCAACAAGTATTAACGTTAGAACCAATGCAAAATATTTCCAATTATATGTAATTATTAATTAAAAATAGAAAATGTTCTATGGGAAAACAACAACAAAACAATTTGAAACGAATCTATGAAATAGAATTTAAACATCGAAAAAATTCAATCATATCTGGATCCCTCATTACGTTACGAAAAACAACAATAATTACATTATCTTTAATATATTGTAAGAACCGAAAAATAGTTCATATTAATGTAAGCAAACCGAACGAAAATATCGAATTAGCTCTAATAAAAATTGTTGAGAACAACAAAGTACTTAAGGATGGTGGTGTTACAATGGATAAACAAGCAAACAGCTTACGTTTCTTTCAAACATCCGTTTGCTAAAGTTTCATCATTCGTTAACATAAACTATCCCAAATCATAATTTCATTATGATTAATAAATTCCACTAATTGTTTACATAGCTGCATCCATTATGATCCATAACTTCTACTAAGTGCTTAAAAAGCTGCATCATCCTATTGTTTATGCTGATATAGCTTTCGTATCCAATTTCATTAAATGTTGATCAGCTTATCTTTCATTTCGCACAGACAAAATTGCAACCATGCAATTTTGGTTTCTTTGTTTCGAAACATATAAATACGTATTGATCGTTTAGATCAAGTTAGTTATTATTCAGATCACAAGTCAACTAGTTGTCATTCATTAATAAATGCAGTCAGTTATAATCATCAAAGTTATTCAGAAGTTTGGTCTATTATTAATCAGTCAAGCCAATTCTCATTAGTTCAAGTTAAATGAAGTGTTCAAATAAAAATATTAAATACATTGTTTCATTTAAAACCAAATGTGATAAATATATTTTTGTGATTCAATATTACAAGAAATATAAATCGCGTACCGTAAACGGGTAAATTTTGCTCCAGTAATAATGGTTTTGGCAGTTGCAAATTCCCTCCTAGGTGAAGAGGCACTTGTCCGTGAACAATGCATTTTTAAGTACAGGCTTGGCAGAATTTCCCCCTAGGCCATTGACAAAAATCTCCATAAAACTTGTTTATGGGCTACTCGTACCATATATGAGCTGCGCGTACCATGTATGGAATAATTTTGCTCCAGCAATGGTGTCCTTGGCAGAAAGTGTTTCTGGGTTTAACGTGGCTACTTGTAGAGTTTTTTAACACCACGAGCTTTTAAGGGTAAGGATTACGATGAGCTTGCACCAACTCTCCCATAAACGTACTAGTCAGTAGCCCATAAAAGGTATATGTACTGTTTTTTCGAGTATGAATACCAGATCTTATTCAGAACGTACATGCGATCCGTCAATATCGCTGGTACACATCGGACTTAGCAGCATTCTTACCGACCTATAAGAAGCGGCACCCCTGATGATAACACAGTAGCACGCCAATGCACTACAATACAGAAGGATTGGGGAATGGCTACCGGTTCCTAACTGTATTGGAAATGACTTTTTGTGTTAGCCACAGCCACCAAGTTGCAACCAATAGGTTCCTCACTAACACTGGCAGAGCACAAGTCCGTGTGAATCAAGCTCCATTGGCAACAGTATACTGTAATGGCGCACGGCATGGAGAAAAAATATTTTAATTTTAATCATGTCAATTTAACCAACCGACTCACACCACTCGAACTAGGGAATTTGGTTCGACAGTTATCCAACCGGTTCTAGATAGAGAACTGTTATCGCGTCAGGAAGTTGGCTCGCCAAGGAGTAGAAACAATTGTTTTAGGTCGTCGAGTGTTGAGGGAAGAGGGTTGCGAAAAAATAATCGTCACGAAAAGGAGTTCTTTGTCTTAAGAATAAGTGACGTAGCGTTCGTGAAATGGTCTTGTGGAGTGGTTAGCCGTATGGGAAACCTGAAGGGATTACAGAGAAACAGAGCAGTTTTTGAACTAAAAAAACCCTCCATGAATAGAAATAGCAGAGACGTGTGTGAATTAAGCAAAAATATTAACATGATAGCGGACTTCTGACGGATTCTGGTTTTAAAATAATTGAGATAGTGTAATGTTCCTTATTGTCATGTGCTACGAAACTGCTTCAAAGCAATAATTAGACATGAATTAGTGATTAGTGAGGTTGGCGTGTGCTTAACTGTAACATGCAAAAAAAACCTGCTAAGCTCAATTAGACCGACTGATGTGTCTCAACGTTCCATTCGCAGGACTATTAATTGATCATCATTCTTTTAATAAAAATCGAATTTATTAAAAACGAGGCTCCAGTCGTCAAACCATAAACAACGCATATGAATTACTACAATGAAAAGTTTCCATAGTAATGCTTTTTTAACGTATTATATGCAAGTTTCACCCTAAAGTCAGTCAAAAATTGTCAAATCATCCATTTAATCTTAGGTCATTTATACTAGTAATGAGAAATTGATCTTAAAATTGTTAACTAATATACAAAAAAATAAATAATGGAATATGCGAAATGAAATCATAAAAAAATGTTATGGGTTGCTCTTCGATATTTTACATAAATTAGTGCCTGATAAATGACAATGAATACTATTGAGATTATATGAGATTGACAACGATCATTTTTTTAAAAATAGTTTTATTTAACAATGACACTTTATTTACGCGAACTAGTTAACGAATATTTATCTGCATGGAATGAAACTTACGCACACTTTCATAGTAATTGTTTCAATATTATGCTTTGTAAATGGTACAATCAAGTACATGATTATATGGACAATGCCATAGTGTTATTTTAAAAATAATGAAAATTTATTTATTTTTTTCCTCTAGAGGAGATTAAAAGATGAAATTTTTGAATATACCCACACGCACACACACATGTATATATATATATATATATTTATATGTATATATATATATATATATTTCTATATATATATATATATATATATATATATATATATATATATATATAAATTAAAATTAATAACTATTTTTTAAAGCACCAGTGATGGAGAGCACTCGTCGAAACCCGGGAGAAAAACAATGAGTATTGTTTGTTTTGATTTTCTTTTGGGTTCCTTTGATCTTATTTCTTGTTATGAATATCCAGCAAATTTTTTGGTGTGAATTGAATGTGGTTTTTATGATTGCCTTGTTATAAGTTAGGTACCAATAATGATAGTCTTCAGGATACAACTAGAAATCATGTCTTTTTTACATAAGTGAAGAGAAATTAAAATGGATAAAAGTTTAACCTACGCCATGGTAGGGTGGGTCTAGACAGCAACATCTGCGCCTGGCGAGCTCCATTGAACCGTTTTCTGTTTGAGAGTAGCACGGTCAATCGAGAGATTGTTTTATACGCGGCAGTCTTTTGTTTTTTGGGTAGTGTCGGAAATTTGCATTCGGATATGTCTTGAACGTGGAAGTATCTTGGTTTGCATGCAAAAGTTTCTTTGTAAAGTAACGTAGGAGCTCACAAGATGCACGATATTTTTTGGTCGGTAAGTAATCCGGCAAATTGATGGCTGGTACTGATGCTAGAGAACGCACCCACGACGAAACGTGCAGAGCTGAGCAAGTCTTCTTTGGTTGGTAGAGGCCGAACCCGAATTGGTCTGTTTGAAAAAAGAGGGTTCGTTGCCTCGTCCCCGGGACTCAACGCCCATAAGGCCAAAGAGAAGAAAGTCTTGTTGCTTTGAACTTTCGTAGCAATATCGTTCGCCGTAAACACATTACATTACAATTCCTTTGGAAAGGTTTCGAAAGAGTGCGTACACAAACTTTTCGATTAAGTAACATTGCAAACATCCGGAGCGATTGCTGTAATTTGAGGTTATCATCCATTAAAACCAGTGGAATATATGATAGAATCTGTTAATCTTCATCGGTTGGAACCCCTACTAGTTTGGACTGGCTTGGGACAGTTCTTCTGTCTGCTTAGGCTGAGTTCTAGACATTTGCTGGTCGACATTCCCGCATACTATTTCCGCAAAGTACTAGTTCAGCTTTGGACTTTTTCCAGGCATACTCAACGCCGGTTGTGCCTCCCAAGCTCTTCCCCAACACAACGTTGGAAGGCGGAGCTCAATGCTTTGACAGTTGAAAATATTTTCTTGGATGAAGATGCACTGGTCCGAAAACAATTTATTTTTAAGTTTGGGCTTTTCAGAATTTTTCTTTCGAGCCATTCACAAAAATCTACTCGTTTTGTTTTTCAAATGTAATTTTTGCAAACTATAAAGTAGTAAGAACACAAATTTAGATTGCGACAAATTATTTGCACCTCTGACTTTGCAAGTCGCAATTCTCTTCCTATACATTTTGCGCTGCCAGTTAAATCTTGCACATTAAAAATGAACACGGCTTTTTCAACGCCGGGTGTTATTTAAAATGCCTGGCCGTTCCATGTCAGATCATGCACTCCGAAAAATTTGAATTTTTGTAAATGACTTAAGGGTAAAAAATTTTAAAGGCCGAACTTATAAATGCATTGTCCACGGACGTGCGCCTCTTCACCCACAAAGGAATTTTCAACTGTCAAAACAATCATTGCTGGAGCAAAACCTACCTACCTATATACGAAAAGCGTAAGCCATCAACAAGTTTGATGCAGTCTCAACGGTTGGGCAGGTATCATTCTAGGCCAAAATATAATACCCTTTAGTCTCCCGGACCACTGAACAGGCCAACGTTCCAATGTTTTGTTGTGGAATGTGATCCCGAGAGTACTGGACAGGCTACCACTTTTGAAAAGGAGCAGAAAGATGTGGTTTCAACATGATGGAGCACCATCACATAGTTTGTGCCGTGCTAGCCAAGACTTAAAGATCACTGCCTGGGATATTATGGTCCAGTGCAATGGCCTGCAAGATCTCCAAATTTGAATCTGTGTTACGTTGACCACGCGACGTGGTCAATCCACAACCCATACGGGCAAAATTTGAGGCTGCCCTGTTCTTGAAGACACTTTGGGTAAACGCTGTCTTTTGAAAATTGATAATTTTACGTTCGTCAATTCTCCCAACGAAGTTATTAGTGAATGATTTTGTTATCAATGAATTATATTGAAGAAAGTAGGTCAACTTAAGCTAGAGGTGTGAATTATATAAATATAGAGGAGATGTATGTAAGTTAGCACCATCACCCCACACTCGCCTATGCACATCCCATGGACCTCGCATCCACCTTCTTTCACCTTCAGAAATCCACATTTCCTAAAAATGCATCACACATTTCCCGACTGTCATATTCCAACACGATCGCGTTTCGTCTATCTGCCGAGAATTGCACTAGGCGGGTAAACCACTTAACCAGCATTGTAATTTCATTTGTAATTTCCTTTTAGCATAAGTGCAATTATGTTCAGTGGTTGTTGCATCTAATAAAGAGATAGCCCATTTGACCGGAATTTTTCATTCTTGGATAAGCGCACCATAACTGGCGCCCAACGTAAAAGTAAAAGTCTCGACTCAGAGAGCTTAATCAAAAAGTCAGTGTGGAGCTGATATCCCAATGTAAACTAAAAGTTTCAATTCAGCGTCGAGCCGAGAGCTAATTAATAAATCGGTATGGAGCTAATATCCCAACTTGCAAACCAGGAAGCTCAACGCGGGAAGCCACACCTTGAAAGTGAAAGCGGAAGCTAAAGTATCGATTTCGGAAGGAAAACTTTGCGAGTGATCTGCACCCGCGCCGCAGTAGGGGCAACTAACTTATCAACGACCGCAGCCAAAAAGGACTAACGCGGACAGTCCCGAGAAGCAGCATGTTTAAACTTTGGATCCTGTAAGTTCTCAGTAATTCTGATTTAAAATCGCTTCACACTTGGAAAATATTTTGGTTTCTGAAATTTTGTAAAACTATTTAAAGCCTGTAATATTGAATTTATATATTATATTATATATAATCATTCAATAATATATGCAATTATATATTTTAATATTCAATTTATATATTTTGTGATCAATTAAGTGAAAGAAAGTGTAGTGTATTAATTGTAAGCCCAGCTAGTGCAATCGCTGTCGGTTCCGTTTATCGAAACTTACGCGTTTATTGTTCGGTTAAATTAAAACCTCCTTTATCCTATTTGTGCTCTGTATTTATTGCCCTATAACCCTTTATCGAAAATGGACGCTATCCAAGACGCGATCAAGCAACTAACCGGGTTAATGCTCAAATTGAGCGAATAAAAAGGATCGAAGTGAGGGTAAATCTTATTGAGCAGCAAGCTCAAAGTAATGCTCAAATTAGTACTTAAGGTAGTTCTTCGAGTTCTCATGTGATTCTCTCTCTCGTCCTCAAACAGAAAGTCATCTCAACGATATCAAAAAACTACCCGATTGCGTAAGGGACCTTCAAATTTTTAGGGCAACCCCGTGCAATACATCTCCTGGGTACATAGCGTTGAAACCATTCTGCAAGACTACGAAATCGTTCGTCAAAAACCTATCTACATACAGGGCTATTCTGCGACATATCAAGCAGAAAATAAGAGTCCCAGGCGACGCGGCACTCATATCCTACAATATTTTCAATGAAGACCGGGGTAGCATAAAGAAGTGCTTATCGCTGCACTATACAGATAAACGCGACGTTAGAACCCTTGAGCATCAACTTCATACCATGTTTATAATTTATTTCGGCAAACGAGCCAGTTACAAATACAATACAATAAACATTATCAAACTTATTTAATTTATTTTATTTTGTAAAAGAAAAAAAAAATTACTTAAGCGCATTGGACAGGTTGGTTTTGAAAGTGTATTTGGATATGGATGGAGAATATTGTTTGCTGACGCTGTTAAAAATTTTGCAACATCTGTTGAAGAGTTCATTGGTAGCATAGTTCGTTAGGTGTGGGTTTCCAGTAAGTAGGCGAGTGTGTCTAGTTTGTCTTACTGTATTGTTGAGTGTAATCTTACTCGATATTAAATTAACATTAGTTACACCCCTTTAGATGTCAAAAACGAAAAAAGAACGAACGAAAGGGAAGATAGGTTTATAAGATTAAGTCGACATTCGTACGAGGGGAGAATGTTGAAATCACTGAGATTGAATAAATCTCGTAATGCAAAAAGTAGAAACTGTTTCTGGATAGATTCGAAACGGTTACTGTGAATGTTGAATAATGGGTCCCAGATGACGCGGGCGTACTCAAGTAAAGCCCGAACGAAAGCAGTATAAAGGGTTTTAGTGACCCATATATTCTTGAATTCCTTTGCACGTCTTTTTATGAAACCGAGTTGCTTGTAGGCTCTGGCCAGAATGTTATCGTAATGTAAGTTAAAACGTAGCTTACTGTCTAGTATAACACCCAAAATATTAACATTCTCTACTTGTTTAAACTGGACGCTGTTAAGATGATAAGTATAGTTGTTAATAGTATTTTTACGGTGTAAGCTCATAATCTGGCATTTCTCAGCGTTAAGAATAAGCTTGTTCTGGTTGCACCATTGATCCAATGATTCCAGTTTAGATTGAATGAAAGTTGCATCGGATTGAGTTCTGATTACGTGATACATTTTAAAATCGTCAGCATAGAGCAAATGAGGTATATTATCTAAGATTTCCGATAGGTCAGATATAAAAAATTTAAAGAGAATTGGAGCAAGATGACTACCTTGCGGTACTCCAGAAGAGGCAAAAATCTTTTTTGACAGGAAACCCTGAAATTTCACAAACTGAATTCTATCTCGAAGGAAGGATGCAAGCCAGCTGACCATGGAGCAAAGAAATAAAGAAAAAAAAATTGTTGATGAGTTCTACGCTTCAGTGAAGCATCAGCTTTCCTTACTGATCAATAAGATCAGGATGGAAGATTGTTTTCAGGTAACTATCACGGCTTTAACCGAGAATTATAGGAACATGGCTCTGGACGTGTTTGTGCGTGGATTAAATGGTGACCTTTCCAATATGTTCATTATACAGAAACCTCACATATTGCCCGAAGCATATGCTTCCTGTCTAGAGTTTCAAAATTTAAATTTCAGGAACATTTCCATACACCAAAATAGGTTTGATAACACAGTAACAGCACCAACCAAATATTTCCCTTTTATCGTACGACAAACGCGAATAAACAGAACCTTTTTTTCGACTTAGCCTCCCCGAACAATATAAGGCTTACAATATTCAACACAATGCTCGACTGCAACCATTTAATGCCAACCCTCCAGCAAGGCCAACTCAACCTAAGCCACCTGTTCCAATGGAGGTAGATAGATCAATTCGTTCTCGGTATGTTAATTATGCGGATAAGCCATCCCAAAATCTTCTACCATTTAAAAGATCAAATGATTCCGCTCAATTTAATAGAAAATCACATCGTCTTTACAACAACACTTACCACTCGGTTACATATGTTAAACCAGCAGATGTATTTTTCGGAACATCACAAACGATTAACTATCAAAATCGAATAGACTTTAAATCAAGGCTCAATGCAAATTTAAAGCATGAAATTCAACGAAAACATGGGAAACAGCTGAAAACCAAAAATTTTAAGCGCCAAAAACCGAACCAGTATGAACCAGGGCAAGTGGTTTACAAAAAGAGTAAGCAGATCAAAACTAAGGATAAGCCTCTTTTCGAAGCAGAAATTGCTGCAAAAAACAACCGTGTTACAATCACCACCAAAAGTGGAAAAATAATTCACAAGGCACATCTTAAAAATATTCCAAGGCACCCGGATCAAATATCCGTCTTTAAGAACCTTCCTTAATACTTTACAATTCAACTTCCCTTTAAGTCCAGATTTCTTTCTCTTTCCAGGTTAACTCTCTGCAGTGCACTTTCTTCGTTAGACATCTATAAATATTCAAGCCCACTTGTCACTCTGCAACAAGGCTACGGAAAAATTGTCAATGGAAACTTCAAGTTGGTACTTTCCATAGACCTCAGCCATTGTCGAGAAGTATAAACAAATATCGACTCTGCCATACAACATCAGATTAACAGATCAAGCAGCCTACTTCCGCAAATTCGCCACAGGGTAGACCGAGTTGAAAGACTAATCACCCAATTAACAGCGCCTAGACACAAGCGTTCCATCAACTGGAAAGGCTCTGTCTGGAAGTAGATTGCGGGCAGCCCAGATGCTACTGATTAGAACAGTATCCTGAAAAGCCAGAATGACATCCTTTCGAACAATAATCAGCAATTCAAAATTAACCAAAAATTCACCAAAATATCTACACAGCTAATCGCCAGTTACAGCGCAATAGTATGAAACCTAAACGCCTGGCATGGAAACCACTTTGAGCAATTCATTTTCAACAAATTAAGGACGAAGTTTACGAAATTGTTCGGGCAATCGAACTAGCCAAACGGAGTATTGTCAACTCGAGATCTCTCGCAAATCGACAATCTCTCATACGACAATGAAGTCCAAGCTGTCGAGTACTCGGAGCTTTTGATATTAATCAAGGGAACCCTCCTCCTTTACGTTGTCTGCCTTCCCAAAACGGAGCAAACTTACTTTCGAAATATTTTAATTCGTTCCGCCATATCTGAAAACAAGATGGTCGGCTTCAACTATTCTAGATTTTTCGTTCCAGAAAATATTAGATATGGTTTATTGGGAAACTGCCCTATAATGCAGAATACCACGGTTTGTCGCAGAAATCAACTTCAGCAGTTAACTTCTGACGATTGCATATCGCGTATCCTAGGTAGAAAAAAAGGCCTTCTGTGAATTTCAGTATCATGGCAGGCCTATTGTAGAGGTCATAACGGATAACACCATATACCTTAGTAACTTTTTGGGTGAACTTCAACACCTGAATCAAACGCATATCCGGCACGGAACATATCTTTTGCATTTTCGGAATGAGTCCATCCAATTAAATGGTGTACAGTACACCAGCAAGGAATTGAACACCGTGCACTTCTTGCCTCCTGTGCTTCAGAAAAATATCACCGAAAAGGATATAAAAATTGACGTGGGGTACCTGCATAAGCTTCACTTGGATAACATTAAGCAATTCGAACTTTTTCCCCTGAATAACATCGCTTCGATCGGAACCGACGCTGCTATAGTTTTCTCTGTAATCATTTTAGTCTTGCTTCTTTTTTTTTCGTTCAAAAAAAATACTAGAAGAAATGTTACAACCCTTCCATATTCCTTTCCCGATCCTGTAATACTGCCTTTTTAAAAAAAATCTTATTATATGTGGGACGCAGATTTTTAAGGAGAAAGGAGTTAGCACCATCACCCTACACTCACCTATGCACATCCCTTTGACCTCGCATTCACCCTTGTTTTCACCTTCAGAAATCCACATTTCCTAAAAATGCACCTTCTCACACATTCTCCGCCTATCATATTCCACCACGATCGCGTTTCGTCTATCTGCCGAGAATTGCACTAGGCGCGTAAACCGCTGAGCCACCATTATAATTTCATTTGTAATTTCATTTTAGCATAAGTGCAATTATGTTTAGTCGTTGTTTGATCTAATAAAGAGATACTCGATTTGACCGGAAGCAGCCACCGCAGTAAATTGAGCAGAAAGGAAATTGTAAGTAGAATTAAGTATATTTAGAAAGGGATACATAGGTAGGTTTAAAATTGAAAAAAATATTAGGCCCTTAAGAAAAAAATGAAGGAAGCTTGAAAGAGATCGAGGTCTTGGTTCAGAATGGAAAGAAACCGCTTTGAGCATTATTTTCTTCGCAACATACTAAATTAACACTTGTTTGAAATTCATCCAATAGAGTGCCATTGCAGGGATAAAAGCCGAATACTTCCTTTTAGTGGACGAATTTTACTTTAGAAGGGAATTTTCAGTATTAATGGTATATATTAGAATTAAAGTTAGGTCGTGCTCTAATTATTTGATGGCAATTTAACAGTGATTCACTTTTTGAAATAACGAAGAAAACTTCAAAACTTTCGTAGAAAAAAAATCGTTTCTTTGACTTTCGGAAGCTGTCTCTCAAAAAATTATTATTCAAGATTAACAAAATAGCTTCTGCGAATTCCAAGGAAATATTATCTACGCTTTCTTGTTTATTTCAGTGTTTGATTTTACATCACTGCTAGAATTTAACAACGTCAATTTTAAAGGATTATGAAATAAAAAAACATGAAATGTTTGGTTCAAAATTGTCTAAGGAACTAAGTAATGAGGAGCCTCGTCAGTAATTTCTGGACATATATATGTAAAGTATATATACAAGGATACTTTACATATTTAAAATTAAACAAAAGTCAATAGAACTTTTTAGGGTTATTTTAGTCAAATAAAAGGAAAGGAGCTCACAATCTAATTGAAATAATATCATAATAAGTCTGAAAGCGTTTAAGCAACATACGAATAGTTAAAAATTTCAATTGTTTCATTATCAAAGCTTAACTTGAATTATTTATTAAAATCAATTAAATGTAGAGCTTGTTCAACAGATACTGGAGTAAAACAATTCCAGGGATATATTAACGGATTTTAAAAATTCAATTTCATAATGGCATGCGCTGTGCGGTATCACCATTATAGCAGTAGTACTTTTTTCCGAGTTGTCATACAAATTGAATCATTTATTTACCTATGAAAAATGCTTCAGAAATCGAAAAAAGTTCTTTATATTAAAAAAGCAAGCTTGAACTTTAAATGAAAACTATGGAAAACCTTCTGGTTGGTATTCTTAAAAGTGATAAAATATTGAAATTTGAACCTTGTGTTCCGCCTATTGAACATTTGCACACTTGATGATTGTTTTCAGAAGAAAATGATATCGTTAACGAATGCTGTTATGTTCAAACAATTGGTTCAAACAATTTGAGGTTCAAACAATTTTCGCGTCATAATTTTATAATAATAAAACAAAAAAGACTTCTTTGGTTTCCACAAATTGTATTTAAATTTCTTATCTTACCCCGTTCATTGATTATTTCAGAAGAGATTTTGCCTCCCGGAAATTTAGACACAAAAACAATAAAGACACGTTTCCCATTGTTGCAATTTTGAAATTATTTTTGTTTCAAGACGGAAAAAGCAGTTGACAGTATTCACTATTTGATAAAAAAATTTATGACTTTCATGCTGACGCTTTTTCAAGACTGTTTATTTGAAGTATCTTTCGATAATAAACGTAAGTCACATTATGGCATAAAATTCGAGTCAAAACCGCTATTAATGAAATAGATGATTTAATTTTAGATTATGCGTAGAACAACTAAATACAAACAGGAAACTGCTTTTCATTTCAGCTAAAGCACTAAAGTGCAAATTTTTCTCACCAAAGCAAATGCGCCAAAGTTTATTCATGATTTTTGTACGATAAACTAATACATGAAATACATGAATCGATAGTTAACACTATAGGTAAAAGCTTCAATAATAAATAGAATAAACAAAATATATTTTCTCGTCTCAGTATTTCACAAACTATTAGTTGCTAATGTTGTGTTTAGTCATAACACCACTTTCCACAAATCCCCCTACATCCATAAAACCACTTTCAACTTCTCCTTCTACTTCTAAAACATCGATATTCTGAAACATCGCATCGATACCATTCCATTTATAACCACACATTAACATTCCTTTACCATTCATCTTTCTTGATATTACCAACCTAAATTGCATGCATTTATAATTGTCGCTTATTGTTTTGAAACTAACAACGAAAACATAAAACACATTTACCGTGGTCCAAATGCTCTTCGCTTAAATACAATCACCCACCAGATTGAGGTATCAAATATCTTTTTGCATGTACTATCGGTACAAAGATAAATAACTTGAATTTTGTTGAGGATGCATTTCGAATTGCATCCAAAGATCGTTCCGAGAATTTTGCGATGCAGAAAATCTTATCTTTGTTTTCTCCAAGAGTATTTAAGTGAGTTTTGTAATTAAATTAAGTGCAGTCTAATTTCCAAAGCGGTCGGAGACTATGATAGTCTAAATTGCGAAATAAATAAATCGATTTTAAAGTTAAACGTGGTGTTTTATTTACGTCAAAGTACGAACGTACGTACGAACACATTACTGTTTTATTTTCATTAGGAACGAATGCATCGAATACACGCACGAATTGTTTCTAGCAAACTTAAGCACCAGCCTAGACTATTTTCATATTGGGAGATATTTTCACATAACAAGTTACTTTAAAAAATGGAAGGTTTGTGAAGGTGGTCAGCCATTCCTGGCTTATTGAGCTAGAAATTTATTTTAAAAACAATCTTTCATTCATTTGGTTAGGCACCAAATAAAGAATTAGTTCTTGCTTTTTAAGATTTTTTTTTTTGAGTTTTCCGATGCATGTCTTATGATTTTAAGTAGATGTAACTCATAATCAATCATTTCTGTATTCGATTTATAAGTTTTTCGGAAAATTGAATACAAATATTTGATGCTTGGTTTTTTTTTTGAAAATAACATACGATCATAGTAGCGAGCAAAAAAGACTTAACACTTTATTGTTTTGAAGCAACTTTAAAGCCTCCACTTTAAATTCACAACAATTATTTATTTATTTGGTGTATAAATTTTCTATAATAGTGTTTGATGCATTCTTGTTTCGTTCATGTTAACCAATAGATATTTATTTATAAAATTAGAGAAAACAATTCTTTGATATTTAAAAAAAAATATTATATTTATAAACGTAGTTCCTTTCAGATATCAATATACGTATTATACATTTTTTTGCTACTTTCAGATACCTGTGATCGCTGCAGAGGGCGTTTTCCAAAAAGTGTGTTCTATTTGGTAAGACACTTTGCTGGCATCCACATAACTTTTTTTAGGCAATAAGCCTCTTTAAATTTCTTATACACTTTTTTCTAAAATAAATTCAGTACCTTTTTGGGGGTCAATGTACTCCTACAGAAAAAGGGGGATAGTTTTTTTCATTTTTAATAGAGTTTTGTTGTCTAGCTTTTTGTATGAAACGGAAAAAACCGTTTATAAAAATTGGTCCAGTATATTTCGAAAAGAAACATCTTCCCATTTTGAAAAACAAAATTTCGGGGAAAACAATTTTAATGCTATTTTTATATAATTCTATCAAATAAAATCCTAATAATATTTTTTTTAATTATATTCGACCATTATTGGTGTACATTGAGTACTCTCATTTGCTGGCAAACGCTTTAAATGGTCGGCCAAAGTCCTTCCTTTCTGAATACAGCCTTTTTAAAAGCAACTCATCGCTGCTGCTTCTGTAAGCTGACGAAATGGGAATGTCGTCAATATTCCAGACGAAGTCGTTGCCATTGTGCAAATTGTTGTTCTCATGAGGTACATACTTGTGAGGAACGTTTAAGTTCCACTAAACTGACTTTTTGGATATATTTGCCAAAATTAATAATTGCAACTTTCGTTACAGTCTTGATTGTTGCGAGCGAGACATCTCTGTAGCAAGTCATCGCTAATAAATGACTCATACACAGGTAAAAAAATATCTTTGTATAGTTGGATCAAGTGCTGGATTAGGTGTTTCCCTATATACTGAGAAAAAGATTGGTGAAGGTTTTCTGCATCAGCTCCATATTTCCCGCCAAACTTTATCTTTTCATTTCACACCATTAGATGCCTCGGAAGCTGTTAATGCTTGGTTTCATCCACTTGTAATTTGCGTTTGGCTCAATTTCTTTACACTTTCATGCTTTAAAATTGTTTTACTGTAATTTTCAATTTCAACGTGCTTCTGTTCAGGAATGTTTCAGAAATGTGGCTAATTTCCAGCCGGATATTTTTTGATCCGCAAATTTTACTTACGTATTTATTTTCAAATAGTCTGTATCAGAAGAACCTCCCCATTCCAAAGAGCGTTAATTCAGATTAAAAACCGAGATGAAACTGTATTTTCAAATGAATATTGCTAAATAAAGGACTTATTACATGCTTCCTTCTGACAGCGATCGTATCGTGGAAGATGAATCGGTAACTAAGTCATAAAGTTGCAAAAAACCTCGATACTTCTGTTCACGGACAATTGTCTTTAGAATACTTTTTTACAAAGAAAAGGCTGGTTTTTTGTACCATACGAAAATGAATCATTTGAAAAATGTTAATATGAAGAAATTGAACGAAAGTTTGTCATCAAAACTGTTTTTTTTAAGTGAAAACTTCTTTAGGATCGGTGTAAAATCAAACCCAATGAAACGAAAAAAGCGACAGTAAAAAGAGACAAACACATGAATCTATAGAATTTATCGTTAAATGCTTCCGGCAGTTGTGTATCGCGGTGGTAGAACGCTAGGCGCAAGCGGTCGTGGTTTCAAATCTACGCTGTGGATATGTTTTTGTTTTTCTCTCCGAAACGTGAATGAATAATGAAAACAATGGTTCCTAATTTTGATATTGTAGTTAAATATAAAAGGCCACATTCGAGAGCCGACGGAGTTGCAATTTACCATAATCTAATTGACGGAGCCCGTTCTGTTACTCCACAAATGGAACTCAATGCACAGCAAATGGAATCACTATGTGTTCAGCTGTTCATTATCTGTGGGAGAAATATGTGCTTGTCACACGAAATTGGATGATAGTAGTTCAGTATTAATTGTGACTACTTACATTTCTCCTAACCAATCAATAAATACAATTGTTGGATTCATCTATTAAAATTTGATAAAACACACACCAGAAGTATCGCGAATTCTTAAAAAAATACAATAAAATTCCAATGATTTTAAATCGAGATTTGAATGTTAATTTGCTTTACATACAGGGATTCCTTTGGTTGAGTTTCTGGACACCAAATTTATTTTAAAAATGTGCAGCTCTCGCACTGTATCAACAAAAAAATCAAAAACGTCGTCTCATTATCATGAAGTTGATATTTTTGAAGGTTTCACTTCTAGCTTGTGTGAGCTGTACACATGTATTTATTTTTATTTTACGCTGCAACTGCACTAACATCAAATACATTTATTACAGTCTTTTAAAAATATAAAACTATAGAAAAGATGTATTCATATTGAAAATCTAATGCACAATTTCAGCCACATGAGAGATATCAAATTAACTGCATTCCAGAAACTTCCCAAGTCTTTTCACAACGCTTATCAAAGATAGATGAATAACTTCCGGAATGCATTCAATTTTTTAAAAACATATAGTCGGTTTTGAATCCACGCAATCAGTTACTTCATGAAGCAGAACACGGAATTTCTGGGTTACATCTTAACTTCCGAAGATATGAAACCTGATCCTAACAAAATAAAATATACAAAAGAATACTCCTACCCAAAACAGACAAATAGCTTAAAGGATCTCTAGGTGTTACAAGATTTTGCAGGAAGTTCGTTAATTACTATGCAAAAACTTCGAGGCCCATGATTAAATACCTCAAGAAAGAGAGAAACATAGACACACATGATCCGAAATACATTGAAGTCCTTAAATCTCCTGATTTATATTTCGAAAAGAAACATCTTCCCATTTTGAAAAACAAAATTTCGGGGAAAACAATTTTAATGCTATTTTTATATAATTCTATCAAATAAAATCCTAATAATATTTTTTTTAATTATATTCGACCATTATTGGTGTACATTGAGTACTCTCATTTGCTGGCAAACGCTTTAAATGGTCGGCCAAAGTCCTTCCTTTCTGAATACAGCCTTTTTAAAAGCAACTCATCGCTGCTGCTTCTGTAAGCTGACGAAATGGGAATGTCGTCAATATTCCAGACGAAGTCGTTGCCATTGTGCGAATTGTTGTTCTCATGAGGTACATACTTGTGAGGAACGTTTAAGTTCCACTAAACTGACTTTTTGGATATATTTGCCAAAATTAATAATTGCAACTTTCGTTACAGTCTTGATTGTTGCGAGCGAGACATCTCTGTAGCAAGTCATTGCTAATAAATGACTCATACACAGGTAAAAAAATATCTTTGTATAGTTGGATCAAGTGCTGGATTAGGTGTTTCAGGCTGATTTTCTCCATGCTTTTCAAAAACGTAAATCACTTCGCATTACAGCACTCGTGCCGAGGCTCTGCATCTGTGGAGATTTTGGACTAATAACAAACGAGAGTTTCTTATTTCATGTCCTTGATAGTATTTGGGTTTTTTTGAATTACAAGCCCATAATACACAGACATTTATCGAATAAGTTTTAGAGTTAACTAAGTCGTTTTAGAGGCAGTGGCTGTTGAAGATGTAGCAGTCTTAATCTGCGGTTTGATCTTCTGCCTCATTTTTTTGGACCATTGTTTTGCTCTTGTTTTTTCTTTTCGTTTTTTTTTGGTTTTCTTTTTTCTTTCTTTTTTCAAAAGTATTACTTTTTCACTACATACAATCTTCGATCCATATGCTTATCTGTGTGAAGAACACACTTCAACTTATTTCTGACGAAGCTACCTCCGTAGGGTTTTGCCGCATATATATTCGTATAAGTTTTGATAGCACCATCGACGATTTAATTGCCGTAAAATAAGTTACACAATTTAGTTGTCTTTTAAAAATGCTTACAGCTGAGTCACCTTCCTAAGTACCCGTGGATCCTTCGTTATTAGCTGAGGAATCATTTTTGTATTCTTCGTATCATATGAACATCTCTTTCTCATTCAGCTGTGGTTTTTTATAGAACGGGCTAAGCAAAATGAAGATTTGACGTACACGTTATTGCTTTTCCAGAAAAGTTCCCTATAATTGAAAAAAATGCCTATCAATGACGTATTACCTCTTCTCATCAGTGTTCCATCGGAAGATAATGATAAATTATTAGCTACATTGCCAGCTTATTCGTTCATTTTATTTTCTTCCTTAACTGCTTTTTGAGTTACAAAATCTAGACATTGTTTTGAAGCTTAATAGATTCTGGAGATTGCAGCATTAGATTGTGTTGAAAATTGTAACAGATATCAATCAAACTCAAGAACATTTTTACGCCATTATACTTTACGCCGAGAACTCTCATGATGAAAACTATTGTTTTATTTATTAACTTCCCAGTATATGGGAAGTTCTTGTAATCGCCTCGAAAATCGAAATTGAGATTTTCAACATTTCTTTACGTTTTGAGGTCTATACTTAGTAGTAGAGTAAAAATAAAGTGTTTTTAGAAAGGGAGATGTATGCGTGTGTGTGTGTACGTACGTACGGACGTCTGTCCGTTCGTGGACAGTTTTTCTACGAGCATAATTCACGTAAACAAAGTTCGATCGACGTCAATCGAAGCGTCTTTGCAATATTAAGAGCTGATTAGTTTTTGGGACACTTCGGTCGGGGGGGTTTGTTGTTTTGCCTCTTTGAAGGTCATTTCTGTCATGCCTTATATCTTGCGAACTAAACATACCATTTGCATCTTTAAAGTGTCTATCGACGCGTATTAACATTTGCTCGAATCTATCAGATTTTTACATTGTTGGAACCGTTTTTTAATTTACGAGAGAAAAAAGAAAAAAAACTGTTTCTTTTCATAAACACTAAATTTTTAAACTGATTTGCAAATTATAGTAATCAATGTTTATAAAATTTATATACCGCAAACAATGTTTGTAAAAACACCAGCAAAAATTTTTGTCATGATTACGTGAAAAATTCAATTAAGAATAAAAAATCATTAAAAGTCATGATTTTCAAGGTCATTTTTATCATTCACTATATCTCACGAACCAGCTATAATATTTGCATCATTAAGGTGTCAATAGACGTGTATTAAGATTTTTGCGATGTTTTCAATATTATTATTATTCGTTTCAGCCTTTTT
This sequence comes from Oxycera nigricornis, assembly GCA_963942545.1. Taxonomy (NCBI): domain Eukaryota; kingdom Metazoa; phylum Arthropoda; class Insecta; order Diptera; family Stratiomyidae; genus Oxycera; species Oxycera nigricornis. Next base: position 75,538,149 of record OZ012660.1, read on the forward strand.
TAATTTAATATAAGTAAATACGAAAAATTAGGGTTTTTTCATGAAAAATATTTTTTTGACCTGATTTCCACAACATTGTATTAAATGTTTATAAAATTTATACAATCTTATCAGTTTTTGAATAGAAACTGACAAAACTTTTGATCATAAAAAACTAGATTAAAAACAAAAAACCATTCAAAGTTACCATGTAAAGAGGGTTTATACGAATGATATTACTTTATAACTTTTATTCTAAAGAGATTTTTATAAATTCAATCAAAGTTTAAAAATGTTTGCAGTGTTTCTACAGTCTTTTAATTTAAAAAAATTCCTTAAATTTTGAAAACCAACAAAATTTCAATCAAATTTGCATTTGTGGTATTCAACGCTTTGAATGGTAAAATGCTTTTTCGTCAATACTTTGCAAGATCATATGCTTTAAAAAGCTTACATCAAATAAAAAATTGTAGTTTTTAGAAGATTTGATCTTTAGTAATCGTAAGGTTTCAATTACTTCCTCCATCATCATTTGTAATACATTTTACGTTTTACATGCAATTGAATCTATTTTTGACTGCATATTCATAAATTTTCAAGACCAATAGGAAATATGAAGTAATTATTAATTTGATTGATGTAAAATCGTGAAAATGTTTAAATTCAGTGATTATGCTGAAATCATGGCAATTTTGAACGGAACTATTCAAAATGGTCATCACGCGACAAAATCCCTTCAGTGGACGTTATAACAAAAACTGCATTCATTTTTGCTAGTGCTCGTTTGTCCTTGAAGCATCGATGTAAAAATAACAAATAACGTAGAAAAGGTCCCCACCGATTGATTGATCAAATCAATCTACCACCATCCACCAAAAGCATTACGTAATCAATGGATGCTCCCATAGATGATATGATTAATAATAACTCATTTGAATACCTCTCATTTTTATTATTTAAAAGAGTATTATTTTCAAAATTATTATTGTGTTTAATGTTTTATGTTTATGTAGATATTACTGGGAAGTTGACCGTGTGGACCTGAAGGGTCGCACCTCGCGGCTTGTTTCGTATATGGATCTACCTATTGAAGGCGACGATTCAATAATTTTCTTCCACAGGAACACTCGACACAGATTCTAAATTCGAGACTTCTGACCTTTTGTTGCGTAAATGAAATTTAATTATGACATTCTTTACACTTTATATGTTGAGAGAGAGAGAGAGAGAGAGAGTTGGAAACACAAAATTGAATCACAATATCACATAAATTATAAAGATGTCTGTCAGGAGGTTTCAATCCATCACTTCATTTTAATTTTTAAAAAATAATCAGTAATGCATGGATCGCATATGTTGTTTGCCATAAATTAATCTTGCATGCTGTTAAAGTGTTCGATTTTCATGAAAATACCTTATAACTTTAACATTGAAGGACAACTCAGCGAGGCAGTTTATTATAAGTTTCACTTATTACAAGAAAAAGCAAAGCAAACAGTGGATATTATAAAAATAACAAACAATAAGCCGCGATGTGTGAGGTGCAACTCTTCAGGTCGACAAAGTCAACTTTTCATTGATATTCACATAAGTACTAGTAATATTAAACACAATAATAATTATGAAAAAAACTACCTAAAATAACAATAACGAGAAGCACCCATAACAGTCATTGTAATGAGTTAATATTAATCATATCATCTTCGGGAGCGTCCCTTGATTACGTATGGCTTTTGGTGGATGGTGGATGGATAGATTTGATTGAATATTGTGACCCATCAATCGTTGGGCGGCGAGCGGGGAGTGGCAGGTTACAAAGCCTTGTCTACATTATTTGCTATTCTCATATCGATGCTTGAAGGACAAAAGAGCGCTAACAAAAATGAATGCAGTTTTGTTATTACGGCCACTGAAGAGATTTTGTCACATGTTGGTCATTTTGAATAATTGGGTTCAAAATTGCCATCAGTTAGGCATAATCTCTGAATTTGTATTTTTACATGATTTAACATCAATGAGACTAATAATTATGTCTTATTTTCTGTTGGTTTTGAAAAACATTGAATATGCAGCCAATAATCGGTTTAATTGCATGTAAAACGCAAAATGTATTGCAAATGATAATGGAGGAAGTAATTGGGATCCTGCGAAAACTTAAGAACAAAACTGCTAAAAACTACTAGTTTTTTATTTGATAAAAGCTTTTTGAAGCATATGATCTTGCATAGTATTGACTTGAAGTGTTGATTATCACAAACGCAAATTTGATTGAAATTTTATTTTGATTTTCAAAATTACAGCAGTTTTTTTATTAAAATTGAAACAAGGTACTGTAAAGACTATTGAAAACTAGCTCAAGATTACAAATATGAATAAACTTTGACTTAACAACAATGTCTTTAGAAAAAGCAATATAAGGTAATAACATTCGTATGAACCCTTTTTACATGGTGACTTTGAATGATTTTCTATTTTTTAATTAATTTTTTTTTAATCCTTGCAGGAAATTTTGCTGGTTTCTCTACAAAACCCGATAAGATCATGAACTTTCCAAACATTCATCACTGTGTTGGGCAAAGCAGGTTAAAAATTTATTGTTTATAAAAAACCTTATTTTTAAAAACGGCTTGAATTTTTTTTCAATTAGACAGAATCTCAAAAATGTTAATACGTATCGATTGACACCTTAATTATGTAAGTTCTATGTTTGGTTTGCGACATATAGCGCATGACAGAAATAATCTTCACAGGGTCAAAACAACAAACCCTTCGACGGAAGTGTTCCAAAAACTAATCAGCTATGAAGATTGCAAAAACGCTTTGAGTCAATCTCAACAAAGCGATACGACATTGTTTACGTGAGTTATGCTCGTAAAAAAACTGTCTTCCAACGTACGTACGTACGCACGCCCACACACACATACCTCTCTCTTTCTAAAAACATATAAAATATACGCTAAAAGCCCCAAAACGTGAAGATATGTTGAAAATTTCAATTTCCATTTTCGAGGCGATTAGAAAAACTTCCCATATACTGGGCAGTAACAAATTACTATAATTATAACCAATGTGGTATAGAGAAATTGGTTTTAGTGATGTTAGGTGTGTGAAATCTATTCATTCTTTAAATAAATGGGTGTGCATCATTAAATATGAATTTTTTACCTAAATTTTTTATACAAATACAACTATGAATGAAACCTTAAGGAAAGCAGCAGTACATAGTCATTCTCTTTGATCATAAAGATGTTATATGAAGAAAACCAAATGTATGTACATGAAATGGTGGCAACTCATTTACGTTTCCGTAAAGTCAAAAGAAGAAATTACTTTTATGAGTCCCAAAAATAACTTTCAGACTTAATTTGAGTATTCTAATAGCGATCGAAAGAAAAGGATCTAAAAGAATGTAATTTCTCAAACATTCTTAAGCTTCTTAGCGTGTCTCTGAATAATAAAATCTAAATAGCTGTTATTGTTTTTCATTGAAAGCCTTGACATATGAAATTGGACTTCGATTAAGTAGGTATGAACCAAGCAGATGTTTCAATTTCCAGAATTTCTGTAACTAGGGTTAGGAATTTCATAATCCAAACGAAAAATGGTTTGACTAAATCAGTGAAAACTGTACCAAATTTCTATGGAATTGAAAATGTTTGAAGGTTCTTTCATCAAGCTGTTAGAAATTGAAAAAAAAAATTTGAAACGCAGAAAATGAAAGGTAACCAGTATGAAAATTAGATGTTGAAAATATTTACTTCACTACTGTCTTCTAAATATTTGATTTTTTGGGGTTTACTTGTGAGTTTAACAATTCAAATGGTCAAAATACTGAGAAAAAGATTGGTGAAGGTTTTCTGCATCAGCTCCATATTTCCCGCCAAACTTTATCTTTTCATTTCACACCATTAGATGCCTCGGAAGCTGTTAATGCTTGGTTTCATCCACTTGTAATTTGCGTTTGGCTCAATTTCTTTACACTTTCATGCTTTAAAATTGTTTTACTGTAATTTTCAATTTCAACGTGCTTCTGTTCAGGAATGTTTCAGAAATGTGGCTAATTTCCAGCCGGATATTTTTTGATCCGCAAATTTTACTTACGTATTTATTTTCAAATAGTCTGTATCAGAAGAACCTCCCCATTCCAAAGAGCGTTAATTCAGATTAAAAACCGAGATGAAACTGTATTTTCAAATGAATATTGCTAAATAAAGGACTTATTACATGCTTCCTTCTGACAGCGATCGTATCGTGGAAGATGTATCGGTAACTAAGTCATAAAGTTGCAAAAAACCTCGATACTTCTGTTCACGGACAATTGTCTTTAGAATACTTTTTTACAAAGAAAAGGCTGGTTTTTTGTACCATACGAAAATGAATCATTTGAAAAATGTTAATATGAAGAAATTGAACGAAAGTTTGTCATCAAAACTGTTTTTTTTAAGTGAAAACTTCTTTAGGATCGGTGTAAAATCAAACCCAATGAAACGAAAAAAGCGACAGTAAAAAGAGACAAACACATGAATCTATAGAATTTATCGTTAAATGCTTCCGGCAGTTGTGTATCGCGGTGGTAGAACGCTAGGCGCAAGCGGTCGTGGTTTCAAATCTACGCTGTGGATATGTTTTTGTTTTTCTCTCCGAAACGTGGATGAATGATGAAAACAATGGTTCCTAATTTTGATATTGTAGTTAAATATAAAAGGCCACATTCGAGAGCCGACGGAGTTGCAATTTACCATAATCTAATTGACGGAGCCCGTTCTGTTACTCCACAAATGGAACTCAATGCACAGCAAATGGAATCACTATGTGTTCAGCTGTTCATTATCTGTGGGAGAAATATGTGCTTGTCACACGAAATTGGATGATAGTAGTTCAGTATTAATTGTGACTACTTACATTTCTCCTAACCAATCAATAAATACAATTGTTGGATTCATCTATTAAAATTTGATAAAACACACACCAGAAGTATCGCGAATTCTTAAAAAAATACAATAAAATTCCAATGATTTTAAATCGAGATTTGAATGTTAATTTGCTTTACATACAGGGATTCCTTTGGTTGAGTTTCTGGACACCAAATTTATTTTAAAAATGTGCAGCTCTCGCACAGTATCAACAAAAAAATCAAAAACGTCGTCTCATTATCATGAAGTTGATATTTTTGAAGGTTTCACTTCTAGCTTGTGTGAGCTGTACACATGTATTTATTTTTATTTTACGCTGCAACTGCACTAACATCAAATACATTTATTACAGTCTTTTAAAAATATAAAACTATAGAAAAGATGTATTCATATTGAAAATCTAATGCACAATTTCAGCCACATGAGAGATATCAAATTAACTGCAGTCCAGAAACTTCCCAAGTCTTTTCACAACGCTTATCAAAGATAGATGAATAACTTCCGGAATGCATTCAATTTTTTAAAAACATATAGTCGGTTTTGAATCCACGCAATCAGTTACTTCATGAAGCAGAACACGGAATTTCTGGGTTACATCTTAACTTCCGAAGATATGAAACCTGATCCTAACAAAATAAAATATACAAAAGAATACTCCTACCCAAAACAGACAAATAGCTTAAAGGATCTCTAGGTGTTACAAGATTTTGCAGGAAGTTCGTTAATTACTATGCAAAAACTTCGAGGCCCATGATTAAATACCTCAAGAAAGAGAGAAACATAGACACACATGATCCGAAATACATTGAAGTCCTTAAATCTCCTGATTTCTCGATAACCTTTACGTTAAACTCTGATGCAAGTTATTATGCGTTGAAGGCTCTACTGACGCAAAACTGCCATTCACCAGGGTTCCTGAACAATCATGAGAAAAATTACTCGTTGACAGATAAAAAGTTTCTAGCATCATTTCAGCAGTTACTTATTTTCATCTCTATTCATGAGGAAGTCATTTAAAAGTAATCACTAATCACTTACCCATTAAATATTTCAACATAGAATATACTGGGAAAGAATTCAGTCAAAGGAAACAATGATGGCTAATTAAACTGCAAAAGTATCAATTCGACATAAAGTGTCTAAAAGGCAAGCAAAACAAGTGCGCTGACTTCCTGGGTAGAATTCATGATATCAAGGTTTCAGCCTTGATCAAAAATGAGTCAGTAGACGCATAATCAGATTATGTCACTGAACGTTCCCAATAGGAGCGGCAACTAGACCACAAACCAATAAAAGAGACTTTTCTAAACAAATACCTAAAATCTACTACCCCTAACCCTTAAATGATACCATAGGTCTATAATGGTTTTGGTGCCCCCATGACTAAAGTGGTTTTCTTATTTGTTAGTTATATGGATTCTAACTATGGGGCATTTCACGTGAAACCGACAACAAAAAAAAAGTGAGGTTCTGAAATTCGTTCATACTGGGCACATTTGTACTTCTAGGGTATATGAATGTGTACACATAATATTTTTGTTATTTGATGTTTAGTTGTTAAGATATGGGATTCTAAAAAATTCAAATTTTCGCAGCAGGGGTTTTTTGAAATTTTATTTTCATATTAAAGTAAATTATAATTAAATAATAAATGTAGTGTTTTGTATAGAAAATATATGGTTCTTTTTGATTTTCAAATGAGATTCCAATTTTGAATTTTTTTTCTAGTTTTAGACCGGAAGTGAATATTTAAAATATTTTTTTCAATAACTTCGACCATTATAATTTTTATTTTTTTTACTGTAGAATAAAGTATAACATGCATACAATTTACCATAAAAATTGCAGAATGGGATCTGGATTAGTTGAGGAGATATATTAATTAGAGAACGTGCATGTCGCTCTGAGCGTGATACCTGTCGCTTGTTAAAGTTGTTTGGTGATGTGAAAATACATTAAAACGTCGATAATATTTCAGTAAAATTGATTATTTATTGTTGCCTTACCCTTTTGTGTCATAATTATTTTGAAAATAATACTACTTCAAATAATAATAATGAGAGGTATTCATAGCAGTAACAAGAATGAGTTAATATTAATCATATCATCTACGGGAGCATCCATTGATTACGCAAGGCTTTTGGTGGATGGGTGATGATGATTGATTACCACAAATGCAAATTTGATTGAAATTTTGATGGTTTTCAAAATTTAAGCCGTTTTTTTAATTAAAAGTCTGCAAAAACTAATAAAAATCTGCTCAAATTATCCAAACATTTTAAAACTTTGACTGACTTCACAACAAAGTCTTTACAATAAAAGATATAAGGTAATATCCTTCGGAGGAACCCTTTTCATATGGTAACTTGAGATATAGTGAATGGAAAAAATGACCTTGAAGATCATGATGACTGTGAATATTTTTTTTTTATTTAATGTTTCCTGTTATCGTGAGAAAAAGTTTTGATGACGTTTTTTCAAACATTGCTTGAAGTATAAAAAATTTTATAAAAAAAAAATTCAATACTGTCTTCCGTAAATCAGGTTCCAAGTTTATTGTTTATTAAAAAAACCTTATTTTTTCCACTTTTTTTCTTAAATTAAAAAATCGCTGCAATTTTTTTGTGAAAATTTGAGATATTCACAAAAATGTTAATACGCGTTGATTGACTTCTTTAACATGCAAATCGTATGTTTGATTCGCGAGATATGTATAACACAGGACAGAAATGACCTTGAAGATCATGATGACTGTTAATGATTTTTTATTTTTTATTTAATTTTTTACTTATTCACGTGAAAAAGTTTTGATATTGTTTTCACAAACACTGCTTGAAGTAAATAAATTTTATACAAATTGAATACTATCTTCCGTAAATCAGGTTAAAAATTTATTGCTTATTTTAAAAAAAAACCTAATTTTTTGCACCTTTTTTTCTTAAATTAAAAAAACGGCGCCAACGATTTTTTGGAAAATTTGATAGATTCACAAAAATGTTAATACGCGTCGATCGACACCTTAAACATGCAAAATGTATTTTTGGTTCGCGAGATATAGTGTATGACTTGCTATGTTCCCGGACAACTCTTTCGACTAAACGATCATATCTGGTGGTTTGGGCTAGTAGCTGTAGTATTCAGTCACCTGCGTTGCAAGAGTAACATCTTGCGAAAATGGCTTTCAGGCTTATGACACTGCTGCCTTCGTCCCAGAAAACCCCTGGCAGGCCTTCAAGTACGTTCAAAGCTCGTCGCAACAAGTGTGGCCATGTAGGTTCAGTTGAGTTTGGACTTTTGATTAGTCCCTGATTCAGCTCTGAGCACATATCTTCATAAAGGAATGTTTCAAGCCCTGTATGGCCTCCCTGCTTTGGCAAAGAAAATCATGTGATTTCAGGGGAAACATGCAACGAGCGGAAGTAACGGCTACGAGGGCAGACCAAATTGTAACGAGTTTTAATATAAAGCATGATGTACTCAGCCCGGAAAAGAAGTAGAAGAAGGTGATGCGTGCTCCTGATGTGATGAAGACCGCAATGTAAAATAGTATGTCAACGAGCCTATTGCACACTTCTTCGAGGGGTGCACGCATCAAGGCAGTTATGCCAGGAGCAAGCACCTCTTCAAGGATGCCTATTGGTGTGAGTGGCAGCACCAAGGCAACGGCGAGCAAGCCTGCATTGTTGCTGGCATACCCTCCAACATTGCTTCCACTTCAGGTGCTCAAAAGCAGCAAAGCTCTTCAGTTGCGGCTTACAGAGATAGAAGATATACCTTTAAAATCCTCAAAAAGGTGAAAGACTTACACTCCGACGGTTTCTCCGACAAGGACAAAACCTTCCTGAATGGAAAAAAACCAAGAAAGAGGCTAATAAAGTCTCTATTCCATGGCAAGGGGAAACTCATTAACGACCTTTGTCTAATGAGGTCGAAACCAATCCTGGTAAAGGCAGCAGCTTTAGTGAAGCGGCCAAGCATAGCTTGGTATGGGTTGTCATCGATTGAAATAGCAGCGATGGAATCATCTCACCGTGAAAATCGCTCTTCTTCAAGTGTACAAACCCATAATGTAAACAAAATTCCAGACCTCGACCAAGTTGTTGTAATTTCGGTTGGTACCAAGGTCAAGTCAAGCTGATAGCATGCACGGATCAACGTTCAGTGGATCTTTACAGGCAGGCTATCGGCAGATTGGGTGAAGTCTGGCCCGGAGAAAAGCTAGAAGCTGTGTCCAGGGAAGACATCTCGAATCGGCTTTGATCCAGGGCGCGGAAGCCAGCGGAGCCATCCACACCGGAGGAAATTGTTGAGCTAATTAAGCATTGCTTATCTTCATGTGGACAACTGGAAGGTAGCTTAGGTAAACGAGCGCAGCAATGGACAGCGAGAGGCCCTAATAATCCTGAACGAGAAATCTCTAGCTCCCATCGAGCCGAAGGGCGGGGTGATAAGCTACGGTTTTTCGGATTTCACTTTGCGAGTAAATCGCAAGGACCGTACTGGGAAGGCAGTACGGGAATCGTGTTAGGAGAGTGGGAGTGAGGTGACTGTGGAAGCATCGATATACTCGGCGGTGAACCTCTTTGAGTCAGATCCTCTCTCCGATGACGGGAGAAGTACCATCTCCACTGCGGAGGGGGCTGGAGAACTTCACAAATCCACAAAAAGGAGGAGGAGATGTCCTTATCTGACGAGGAGGTGGACAAGACCCTGTGTCGCGATGCTGAGGTTTCTACACATAAACCTCCAGCACTCCAAGGCGGCATCCGCCGCACTGCTTTTCCACCTGGCCCAAAAAGGAGAGGAGCTAATACTGATTCAGGAACCTTGAGTAGTAAGGCTTCATAAAGAGAGACACAAAACAATACCCGCTAACACATCAAATAAACCAAGAGCTAACAAGGTAATAGAGGTAAGCTTGAAAATTGTAAACCGGTAAAACTTCAGTAACCAGGACACCGTCACCATTGCAGTGGAAAGGCAGTCCAAACTCTTTTTTTCAAACTTTAAAACATTAAATGTTTTTTTTCCAAACTTTAAAACATTACAAACAAGATCTCTGCAAAGAGCTACCCTTATCTTTCCACAAAAAAAAACGAAAAAAAACGTTGAATTTTCGTGTTAACGCCTCTTGAAGCACTTCATCAAGCTTCAGAAAAATGCATTTGGATCAAGATTTTATATTGTTCCAAGGTTACCAGCTTTGATAAGTTGCAGAAAATGCCGCAAAGTCATCAAATCTAGAAATATAACGTAGATCACGATCTCACAAAACATTTTTAGCTTCTCAATATATGAAAAGTTCTTGTAATCGCCTTGAAAATCAAAATTGAAATTTTCAACATATCTTTACTTTTTGTGGTCCTTAGAGTATATTTTAAGTGTTTTTACAAAGAAGTATGTATGTGCTTGTAGGTGTTTGTATTTTTCAGTAGTTTTGTTACTTAGCGTTTGAAGGATTTCAATGATTCCATACCTCATCATTCGCAATACTTTTTATTTCTTACATGCAATTAAACCGATTAATGACATTTTCAATGTTTTTCAAGATAAAGTTATAAGTTTCACTGGTGTAAAATCGTGAATGAAACAAATGTTAATAAGCGTCTATTTACACCTCAATGATTTGAATGTTATATTTTGTTCGCGACATATAGTGGATGACAGAAATGACCCTAAAGAGGTCAGAAAAACAAATCCCTCGACCAAAGTTTCTGAGAACTGCAAAGAAGCTTCGATTAACACCTCAACCAAGTCGAACCAACTTTGTTTACACGAGTTATGCTTGTAGAAAAAACTGCCCATAAACAACCGTACGTTTGTACGTAAAAGCACACATACAAATACATACTGTGTTCTAAAAACACTTTTAATATAGTCTGAAGACCTCAAAACATAATGATATGTTGAAAATGTCAATTTTGATTTTTGAGACGATTACAAAAGCTTTGCATATAATGGAGAGTTAAAAAACATGTGCAAAAGCCTTGATAAAGGGTTAGATAAAATATTCGACTAATTTTTCATTTGCTCTAGAGATTTAAGATAAACCACCCAGAATTACAGATGAGTGACATCTGGCGAAAATGTCTTTGAGGCTTCGCGGTACGTTTTCTAAACATCGCCTCTAGTCGTGTAGAATTGGTTTAGTTCATACTTTTAATTTGTTTTTGAATTGGCTCAGAGCTTGAGTCTTCAAATGTGAGCTCACCAAACTTCATACGGCTTTTTCGAGTTGGCAACAGTGGCCATGAAACTATAAAATTGGTAGAGATAGCAGCAGCAAGGATAATCCCAATTGAAATACCTTCAGCGGTATTTATTCCTTTGATCGTAGCTTCTCATATGTTGCAGATAGCCAATCTTCTAGTATTTCAGTTGAAAGCGACCCATCTTTGACATCCGGACTCAACGAGTGTCCTAAAGCTTGTCATTTTTCGATCATACATCAAAATATTCGTAGCATGAGGAAGAATTTTGACATCTTAGTTTCTAATTCAGCATCTTTAGCACAGTTACCGGACACTATCATACTTTCGGAAATATTGATCTACAGTCATGAAATTTCTATATTTAACATCCCTGGCTTTTCACTCTCTGCTAATCGCAATCATACTTATGCCTCTGGAGGTGTTGCAGTCTTCTGTTAAAAATAGTGCCAAATGCTGCTCAGCAATTATTGAGTTCAAAGTGAAGATATGATTCGCATTAACTGCGAAATCATAGGTACAAAATACTGTCTCATTGGCTTATAAAGGTTTCATGATCTACAAATTATTACCTTTTTAGAAGAATTCTAGGACCTTTTAACTAGACTATCCAACAAAAATCTCATCATTCTTGGTGATTTTAATATAAACTTGGTTTCCGAAGCAGTAATAGTGGATGGTTTTAAATCTGTTATGTCCTCTTTGGGTTTGAAGTCTCCAATAGAAAATCCTACGCGCAGATCTGAAAATTCAATCTTGTGTTTTGATTTATAATTTTTAAGGCACCATAAAAATAATCTTTTGAAGAGTCATGCATATGTTACTGACTTGGATATAACTGACCACAGTCTAGCGGGTATTTACTTCGAACAACCTGGCGATATACCAAAGCAGCCAAATCGAAACTTTATTACTGAGCGCTATATTAATTTCGTAAGTTTGAAAACGGCCCCTACTTTTGAAACTTGGGATGAAGTGTGCAACTCGGATGACCCCTCTTTAGCCTATGATATTTTTCTAACTAAATTAAAATCTTTAATATCCTTGTATATCACTTCAAAAATCCTCAAAAAGCCATCCAATTATAAGCCCTTGAAGCCGTGGCTAACCGAGTCGTTACTCAAACAGATTAAAAACAAGCCGCGAGGTGCGACCCTTGAGGTCCACACGGTCAACTTCCCAGTAATATCTACATAAACATCAACAACATTACAACAATGAAAGGTATTCATAGCAGTAACAGAAATGAGTTAATATGAATCATATCGTCTACGGGAGGGTCCATTGGTTACGTAAGGTTTTTGGTCGATGAGGACAGATTGAATATTCACGCGGATCAATCGGTGAGGTGCGTTTTTGGTATTGAAAATTTTTGTTGGTTTTAATAATTTAAGTATTTTTTCAAATAAAAGACTATAAAAACTATTTAAAATCTGCTCAAATTATGCAAATATTTTAAAACTTTGATTGAATTTACAACATTTTTTTAGAATAAAAAAAATAAAGTAAAAGCATTCGTATGAACCCTCTTTAAATGGTAACTTTGAATGATTTTTTATTTTTCATTTAGTTTTTTTATCATCAAGGAAGAAAATTTTGCCGGTTTCTCTTTAAAACCTGATAAGAATGTATACATTTTATAAAAAGATATTACTGTGCTGTGAAAATCAGGTTAAAAAATATTTTTTTATGAAAAAAACTATAATTTTTTGCATTTTCTTCTATTAAATTAAAAAAAAGCTGAAACAAGTTTTTATAATGTTAAAAACTTCACAGAAATATTAATACACGTCAACTGACACCTAAATGATGCAAATATTATATCTGGTTCGTGAGATATAGTGAATGATAAAAATGACCTTGAAAATTATGATGACTTTTAATAATTTTTTATTTTTAATTGAATTTTTTACGTTTTCATGAGAAAAAGCTTTGATGTTGTTTCTACACAAATTGTTTGGAGTATATAAATTTTATAAACATTGTCTACTTAATTACGCAAATCAGGTTAAAAACTTATTGTTTATGAAAAAAACCTAATTTTTTGCACTTTTTTTTCTTAAATTAAAAAACGGCTACAACTATTTTTTTAAAAATTTGCTAGATTCACACAAATGTTAATACGCGTCGACTGACACCTCTATCATGCAAATCGTATGTTTGGTTGGCGAGATATAACGCATGACAGAAATGACCTTCAAAGGGTCAAAACAGTAAACTCCCCCGAACGAAATATCCCAAAAACTAATCAGCTCTTAAGATTGCAAAGACGCTTCGATTGACACCTCAACGAAGTCGATACGACTTTGTTTACGTGAGTTATGCTCGTAGAAAAAAGTGTCCACGAACGTACGTACGTACGTACACACACACACACACACACATACATCTCCCTTTCTAAAAACACTTTATATATACTCTATAGACCTCAAAACGTAAAGAAATGTTGAAAATTTCAATTTCGATTTTCGAGGCGATTACAAGAACTTCCCATATACTGGGAAGTTAAAAAAATTATTTGGGAAATTTAGTACGGAAACATTCTGATAATGCAAGGCAAAAGTTTTATTATAAAAAAACTAATGGTTGATATTAAAAATTCAATTAGGAAATGTAAAGTAGACTATTACAACCATAAAGTGGCTGTAAGTATGGGCAATGTTAAAAAACAATGGCAGACTTTAAATGAAATATTAAACAGGACACCTTTAAATGAAGATATTATTCTACTAGATGAGGATAACATACTAATCTCCAATGGGTCTGATGTCGACAACATGTTCAACGAGCATTTTACATCTATTGGGCATATCCTTTTGCAAAGCAGCGTTTATAATCTCACTCCAGATACATATGGCAACTTCCTAATTCCTGATAACTGTGAAGTCAATAGCTTCTTTTTCGAGGAGTTTTCAAGCTTTGAAGTTTATAGAATAATAATGTCCATTAAGTCTTCCTATTGCAAAACTTATGATGGATTTTATAGCATGTTAACTCAGAAAATCGCTCTACAAATTTTCGATATACTTTGTTATATATTTAATCTTAGTATCAAAAAAGGCGAGTTCCCAGGTAGTCTCAAAAAATCAGAAGTTGTGCCTATCCATAATAAAGGGGATAAGAAAGTATTGAACAACTACAGACCTATTAGTCTCGTTTCTACGTTCTCCAAAGTATTCGAGAAAGGTGTAAAATCTAGAAAGTTAAATTTTTTGGGCAAGAATAATTTTTTTAATAATTCCCAATTTGAGTTCAGGAAAGGAAAATCCACAGAGCAGGCCTTGCTGAAATTCTGTAATGAAAGTTACCCCAGCATAAATGATTGTGAAATTCCTTCGGCTCTCTTTATCGATATAATCAAAGCGTTTGACGAGGTTGATCATGAAATTTTACTCATAAAATTGTTTAATGCCGCCTTTAGAGGCAACATATACAATTGGTTTGCTTCGTATTTGAACAACCGTTTTCAGTACGTCAGAGTGAATCAGACATTGAGTTTGCCTGAAATGAACTCTAAGGGTGTCCCCCAAGGCTCTGTCCTAGGTCCTATCTTATTCTTGGTATACAGTAATTCTCTTTTCACGCAACCTTTTCTTGGCAAAATAACTGCTTATGCTGACGATACTGCGTTCACTTACACCAACATTAACTGTTTTAATACATTTATTGAAGTTAGTCATGATTTGGAGATCCTAAGGCATCGGTTTTTTTCACACATATTAATAAGTAAAAAAACTTATGACCTTTAACTTAACACATTACAGTTACAATGATTTAATGTTGCGATATCATTCACTGGTATGCAGAAAGTCTAAATTAATAAATTTGGAAACACTGTCCTCGAACTTATTATTTAATAATATGGAATATTTCGCGGCAGATTGCTTCTCCATTGCAATCACAGATGAATTCAAATATTTAGGTATAATTGTTGATAGTATGATGAATTGGAAATTACATACTGGCTATATTAAAGAATATTTGGATAATATAATCAGAAATATGTACAATTTAAGTCTTTACTGGCCGTTATCTACGCTCACCCTTGTCTACCATGCATTTTTCCATTCGAAATTGCAATACGGTATCTGTTGCTGGGGCGGTGAATATTTCAATAAATTAGAACCATTGTTAATAAAACAGAAGCGCTGCATCCGCAGATTTTCTAAAGTGTCCCGTGGAACCTCTAGTTTTCCTTTGTTTAAAGAATTAAATATTTTACCTTTAAAACATCTATATTATTATAAGGCTCTTCTATATTTTTCGGAAAATATTAATTCCTCACATTCAAGGTATTGTGATAATCATAATTTGCGCGCTAATCTTAAAAGTCTACTACGGATTCCAAAAGTCAACAAAGTTCATTTTTCTCAATTCTCTGCTCCACGGATATTCAATAAACTTCCAAATCAATTAAGAATCGAAAAAAACATATCACTTTTTGCTAGATCCTTTAAACAGTGGCTTTCTATAGATAATGAGGAAATATTCAATCTAACTAAATCCATTGAATAAATGTTATATGGTGTTCTCTTTGCTGCTGGCATTTATACATATCTTATTTTCTTTTATTTTTAGTTGTCCCCAACACACTTTTTTCTTTTCTTTTTAGTTCTGAATAATTCACTTTGAGCATACGACACTTATCAATTTTGATAACTGAATATTTGTTTCTTATTTTGCAGATCTTTAGCAATGTCCTCAATTATATTTTTACGTAACATTCGATAGAATTAACATCTTTAGATTTACTTTATTGTGTATTTTTTTAGTTACTAGTTCTAGTATTATTAATGTATTTTTGTATTTGGTGACAAAAGACATTAAAAAAAATCTTTACAAAGTCCAACGTAGGCAATCCACTCAGTCCGCAAGGAAAATTGACGCAGGTGAGCAAACCTCCTTCTGTGAAGAAAATCATAATGTTCAATTGGACAGTAAACAGCCATTTTCTCACTTTTTGGTGGAAACATCAAAAGTAGCTATGCCACGGGCAAAATCTTCCTCAGAAAAGCCAATTGTCATTAACGGCAACACCAAGTCACCAGCAAATAAGCTGGTTGGAAGGTGGGTCCTCTGCCACCGCCTCATTTCCAGGTAGTTTAAAGTAGCCAAGTCCCTTTACTTTGGCTAATTAGGCTAAAGGGTCTACAAACAAAGTCCAAAATAGGCTGAAAGATCAACCCTCTGATGGAATCCCGCAGAATCTACCTTGAATGGGCAAAAACCACAAACCAAGCTCACAGAGCCTCTATTCAAAGGCAGGGGCGAATTCGTTAAAGTTGTAGATTGAATGAGACAACCTTCCAAAGACAGTTAAACATCCAAACTAATAACATACCTAAAGTAGCCACGGATAACCCTGAAATGGGTATAAAATTTGCGCAAAAGTGTTTTCTGTCATCGAATGGAGCATCAGCAATGGAATCATCGACGGTTGGCACTAGGGTCACGTCAAACTGATGGTCTGCACAGATCAACGTTATGCGGATATGTGCGAGCTCATAAAGCTAGGCAATCTTGACTTTTCAACTAACAATTTGAAGAATGCTAAGTTAAGCAAGCCTAGCATTGAGCAGAGAGAGAGAGTATCTGATAATGTTCAATGAACCCTATTGAAGTCTTAAGAGAAGATAATAAGTTCTGGTTGCTCGGCCTCCAATGTACAGGTAAACCGTAAGATAAACACTCGGAAAGTATTACGGCAAATTGGTAAAAACGTGTTAGTAAGGCAACTGAGGGAGCCTTAACAGGCCTGCCCGTAGACCTCTTCGAAAGAAACCTTCTCACTTGCGACGGAAGAAACACAACCTCTGTAAGTAAATTGTGGACTAGTTCCAATCCTTCGACTTAGCTGAGGAGGAGATACTATTTTTGTTTGATAAGAAGGTGAACAAAACCATATGTGTGTAAACCTTTTAGGTGAAATCTTTGGGACTGCCTCTATATTTGGAGAGAAACTATTATTGGCACAGGTAACAAATTTGTGGACTCAATATAAAGGGATGCAAGATAGTATACCTGAACACTGCAAGTAAACCAAGAGCTACTATACTGATAAGACAAGGTTTGAAACATTTAACCTTGGATAATTTCATCATTGCTAAAGCAATGAACAGACAGTCCAAACTCCCAGGTCTATTTTTGGCCATATGATACCAATCTTTTGCCACCTCCAATCAACTTGGAGTGCTTGACAAGTGAGTGACTGCATGCGGCATCCCAGTAGTAATCAAGGTGGATGTCAATGCCAACCATCGTCTTTTAGGGGATTACCAATGCAAACAAAAGGTGTAACTCACTATTTAAATTTGTTCTAGCCCGCAAGGTGCACCAAGTTTATGAAGAAGATGATCACATCTTTATTACGGCAAGCCGAAAAGAGGTTGAGAAAATGAATCTCATGAACGAGCACATCAACCAATCTACTAATATAATCAAGAATGGCATGTTTCCCACTAATGGTCATCGTCCGACTATTTATACAAAATGTTGAATCTGTTATTTTAACTAACCTTCACTAACAACAAGAAAATGGATTGAGTTAAATGTGAATCCATACTTGGACTTGCGTTCGAAGCTGAAACCCAAAAGATAGAAGGTGTACTTGGTCTGAAGGAAGCCGTTGGGACTTCTAAATCTGCTTTCATGTAGCAAGTAAAGTATGCATAGAGTCCAGCAAAGATCATAGGCAAGTAAAAGCCCACGTGGTAAAATGAGGACTTCGTCAAGCTTTACAAAGAATGTAGCAAGTCCTTTAAACAAGCTGAAGAGCTCAAACTAAAACATTAAAAACTACATCCGAAAGGCCGAACGCACCCCGTGGAGAAATTTCTGTGCGGAAAATGAGAACTTCAAGGATATAAATCGTGTGTGTAAGAAGCCCGACGAGTTTTTCCTTATTCACAGTATCTATTCAGGACACAAATGGACCTCTTGCCCTGTCGCTGATTTCGCGTTGTCGCTACTGTTCAATTTATTGATTCCGTAGCACCCGTTATGTTTCGATCGCTGTGCTTATCGCCTTCACTTTGTCGCTTGCTGATTTACCGTACTTAGTGATTTTTTTTGTGAATCGAGAATAGATTCTTTGTTAGCGGGTGCCTTCTTGTGTGACTGGTTCCTAGTTTAACTGGCTTTCTACCATATACTGCCTCAGTGTCATAGCACGAACATTTGTTATTTTAATTGTTTGTGATATAGGCTACTTGTGTTTTTCAGCCTAAAACTTGACTACAACTTCAATTCAGTGTTATAATATTACAAGTGCTTTTACTCTTTTGCTAAACTGTGAGCTTTTTGCATAATTTTCGATCTGATTTATAATTTAAACCTCTTTTGGTGTTCTGTGCTGTTCCAATAATCACATATTTAACTTGATCAATGGCTATCTCGTCCCTTTACGACATTAAGTGCGGAATATGCTTAACTGTCGTTACAGCCAAAACCAAGTAAATTGGTTGTGACGGATATTGTTCCAATCAATTTCACCTTAATTGCAATGGTCTTCCAAATAGCTTTTTGGACTTGAAAGCTAAATGTCAAAACTTACTTTTCCGCTGTGATAAGTGTCGATCGGTTTCCTTGACTAATGTCCTAGCGCGTCTCAAGGAGCATTCGTTAATGCTGAAGGACATTAATTTTAAACTTGCTATAAAGGATTCTAATACTCCAACTGTTTCGGCTGCAAATCTTCATCAAGCCTCTTCTAGTGTTTTAGATGTTGAAGTTTTGCCAAGCCGTGGAGCGACTCCTAAACCAGTTGCTGCTGCTTATAATAGTTTTGAATCAGCTGATAGTAATATTCATCTTATGAAGTCATCAGTTACCTTTTCAGCGGTTCCTTACCAGTCGACTTGTAACTCCCTCACACCAATAAGTCTGCAGCTACTTGATGTTCCTGGAAACCCCAAATCAACAGAGAGTGCTGAAAATGTATTATACGCTTCTTAAGAAAACTTTTTGCCGCTAACCCGTGCAAGCACTTCAATTGTGGAGCAAATTTCGCCAATTGTTTCAAGTGCGCTTTTAACAGAAAAGCCACCTACTCAAATATTTGTATCTAGGCTCGCTTACGTGACTTCGAAGGAGAGCGTTTTTGACTACATACGCAATAAACTTGGCTTTACGCCTCCTAAAATTGACTGCAGAAGGCTAACAAAGGATAACATGCCGAACAAATTGATTGCCTCCTTTAAAATAACTGTTCCTGACGAGCTGGACTGTGTTCTCAAATCTGAATTTGTATCCTGATGGAGCTCTGGTGAAAGAATTTACCCCGAAAAGTCATTCAGCTGTAAATTTTCCCCAGCTGCGGAAGTCAACGAAGGACCCTATCCATTAAGCATATATTATCAAAATGTTAGAGGTATGAGATCCAAGATTGCAGAGTTTAACATATCAACCCTTCTAGCGGATCATGACATTATTTTCTTAACTGAAACTTGGTTGAACTGCTCAATTTCAAACGCAAGACTTGCAAAAAGTTATGTTCTATACCGCCGAGATTGCGACTTTTCTCTCTTTGGTAAAGCTGATGGGGGAGGTGTTCTTATTGGCGCGAATAAATTGCTCCCCTCTTCCTTTTGTTGTCAATGTCTCCCTTCTTACTCCGTTGAATGTATTGTTGTGAAAGTGTCAATCTCTTCCTTTTATAGCATATTAGTCGGATCCATCTATATCCCATGTAACTCTCCTGTATCTGTTTTCAAAATCTTTTTAGATGAGATCTCTGCCTTTTATAGCTCGCTTAATCACTCCTCAACTATTATCATCTGTGGTGACTTCAATTGTCCGTCAATTGAATGGCCTTCAAGTCCGTCTTCTGTTGACAAATCTTCTAATGCACTCTCTGTTGTCCTCTCCTCATTTTTTTTCTCACTCTTTTCTATCTCAGTTTAACTCGTCACTAAATTTAAATGGCAGTTTACTGGATTTGATTTTAATTAATCTCCCGTTTCATCATGTTTCTGTGTCTGCGGCTGATTTACCTTATCTTCGTATTGATTCTCATCAACTTCCTCTTAACATACAGCTTACCTTACCTATCCAAAAGCTCCATAACTTTCGTGTCCCGCCAGCCTACAATTTCCATAAAACGGACTTTCTCTCTTTATCCCGTGAATTATCTTCGATTGACTGCGTTGCACATTTCTTCAATCTCACTTGTGATGAAGCTGTAGCCAAATTCTATTATGTCCTGGAAAACCTGATATCACAATTTACTCCTCTTCGTCCTTCATCTAAAACATCTGACCCTCCTTGCCTCAATCGGTTCTTGATGCTATCAAGCGAAAAGACAGGGCTCGAAAACGGGTGAAAACATCTGCCTCTTTTGAAGCGCAATTTGCTTTCCGAAGGCTTCGGTCTATTGCTAAGCAGAAAATACACCAAGCTATTTGCGCCTATCACAGCTCTATTGAAAACTCTCTCCTCTCTAGCCATTCTGAACTATTGTGGTCATATATAATATCCTCAAGGTCTTTCTGATCTATCCCTAGCTCCATGCAATGGAATCATAACTGTGCTTCTTTGCCTGTGGAAATAAATAATCTCTTTGCCACCTAATTTTCATCTATTCTTTCTTCACATAAACCAAACATCTTCGCTTCTGACAGAAATGTTCAAAATCCTGCTATTGCGTCTATAATTGTCGATCCCCACCTTATTAAATCCGTTATTGATTCGTTAGACCCTAATGTTGGTCCAGGTCCTGATGGTATATCTAATTTGTTTATCAAATCCTTATCCTCATCTCTGAGTATTCCTCTTTCCTTCATTTTTAATTTAAGCCTCTCTTCTGGAGTTTCTCCACAGTGCTGGAGAGTGGCCAACATATTACCCATACTCAAATCTGGTGATCCTTCAATTGTTACGAACTATCGTCCCATATCACTCTTGTCCGCTTTCTCTAAAATTCTTGAGCGTATTGTCCACTCAAATCTATACCTGGCCTTGGAACATGTTATGTCCCGGGGCAGCACGGCTTTCTTCCGAATCGTTCCACTACTTTAAATCTGCTTGTCCTTTCAAACACTGTTCCTACTTTTGTTGATAATCATCTGCAAGTTGATAGCATTTATACCGATTTTTCAAAAGCAAAGTTATTCGAGATGATTTTATCTCACTGAGTTCCTGGTGTCAAGCTTATTTCCTTTCACTTTATATTCCCAAGTGTCATACAATGAATTTCACTCTTAAGACTTCTTCCATCTTCTTTGTGTATTTTATTGACTCTATTTCTTTGAATAAAGTCGACCGAGTGAAAGATCTTGGTGTCATCTTTGATCCTAAGCTAAAATTTGATGCGCACGTTCACAATATAGTTTCTAGAGCCTCAAGGCTGTCAGGATTTGTGTTGAGACATTCGCTTATTTTAACTAATCTTTATTCCGCTGTACAATTGTTTTTAACTATCCTACGTACTATTCTAGGATATGCATCTCAAATTTGGTCTCCTTATTTTGTTTCCCTGATCAATCTTGTTGAATCTGTGCAGCGTAAATTTCCCCGGTTTCTACTTTTCAAATTCAATATTCCTTATATTCGCTATGAAGAACGCTTTTCTTTTTTTAACATTCAGTCTTTAGCCTCGCGAAGGACATATCTTGATCAGTGCCTACTGTTCAAGCTTTGTCATAACTATTTACAAGTTAATATCGACCATTTAGTTTCTCTGCGACAATGGTCTAGACCCTCCCGGTCTTCCTAAATTTTTGTTTCGCCTTTCGCTAGAACGGAGGTCAACTTCCATTCTCCTCTGCTTCGTTTACCAAGGACTCACAATAGACTCCATCTTGGATCTTTTCCCTCTAGCATTGTTGCTTTCAAAAGAATTCTTGAAAATGTTTTGTTTATGTGATTACTTTTCATGTTCTTCAGAATTTGTGTTTTTGTATTTATTTTTATTCCACATTTTGTAATTGGATATCTTCTGTTAAATGTGGAAAGAATAAATAAAAAATAAAAAATATAGGAGAAATCCAGCTCCAGCACACAATGTGGCATGGTGGAAATCTCCTCATGATTAGTGGTATATGAGTCACATCTTTCTCTTCTGAAAACACTGAAAAGGTTGACAGACACTCATTTGAGAGCTGTTCTTAAATTAATCTGAAAGGTGTAGCACGGATACACGAATGGTAGATCGGTTAAAACAGCTTTTCATTCACTCACCAGTTACATTGAAAAATCGCTATGCTGCAAAGAATAAACACAAGCAGTTTTTTGGATATTGAAGATGATTTCAACTATATCAGCCACAAGGCTATTAGTGATGCACTCGGGGAAGACCATGTTGATGACAAATAGACAAGATTCATCATATTACTTATACGCAGCAGAAACATCAACTCTATACTATGAAATAGTAGTTTAAGAAGGAGGCCCTGCAAAGGCACAAGTACAAGTTTGGATGATATCACCTCTTTTTGGCACTTAGTGGTGGACAATCTCCCGCCAAAAGCAAAAACGACTGGCTTTAAATTCGCAGCCTACGGTGATTTCTGTGAATTCTGCAAAATCATTAATATGTTTTCCGAAAGACTAGGCTTTGACTTGGATATTGTCACCCAATAGAACAAAGACTAAAAGTCTAAAGGTTGATTTGCAGAAAATGAAACTTGTGCCTTTCCCAAGAACATACAAAACTGCGCGATTTTTCTCACCAAAACTTGCCGAGGTATATCTCAATCCATCTCATCAGGTCAAATATATAGGTCAACTTATGAACCTCAAACTCACGTGGAAGCCAAGCATAACAAAAAAGAACGCAAAAAGTGCGCAGAAAAAGCGCAAAAAGAGCGCAGTAAGCGGCATGCGCACTTTATTGCTGCAAAAGAGCTTCTGGAAAGAGGTGGAGGAGAGGATCATTTCGAGGCAACAGTGATATTTTGGTACGGTATCAAAGTCGCTAGTGGTGAATTAAACGGTGACAGTCCATACCTGAGAATTCGATAAAGGTGCGTGCGTTACACAATAGGCAGACGGCCAATTTCCGATTTTTGTGTAACGTACATAAGGTGTTAAAATGCCGGGTTCTACGGAAAATGTTGCTTGTGATGAATTGGACATGGAGGAATTACGTAGTAGACTCCAAGTTCTTGGCCTATCGATGAAAGGGGCTAAGTCTGTCTGATTTGAACGGTTGAGAAAAGTTGATCCGTCGAGAAACGCAAGTGACGAAGAAGAAGAAGAAGATGAAAGTGACAACGAAGATGGTTTGAATACTCTGAATGTGAGTGAACTGAAAGGTAGATTACGTGAATAGCAACTCAAGGTGACGGGTAAAAAGACGGCGTTGATCGAACGCATGAGGTTTTCAGAGGCAATGACGAAAGGCGACACAGGTGGGAATGGTGAAACTAGTGTCGGAAAAAATACCAAAATTGATAATCATCTCGAAGACGAAGAAAGTGATCTTGATACGTTAAGAAGCAAAGAGTTAAAGGCACGACTCATTGATTTGGGATTAAAGACGATGAGTAAAAAGGCCGAACTACTCGAAAGACTGAAGACGGCTCTGAAGGAAAAAGAAAAGAGTAATTCGAACAGTGATGACGAAAGTAGTTCGGACAGTGAAAACAGTGAAGATGAAGAATATGCAAACACCGGTGCGGGTGTGAAGCATGTACGTGGTGTTCCCAGGAGACGCAGCTCAGGCAAGAGTGATGAGAAAGATCGTTTTGCCGGTTATCCGTTCAATATTGTGACGTTCAAAGATGTTGAAGATGCCTTGGAACGATTCAGCGGTGATGGACGCCAGAATGTTCGACGGTATTTTCCACAATTGAAGAAACCGCGGAAATCTCCACATGGTCAGAGGCATAAAAGGAGATTTACATGAAAAAGTTGAAATGATTCTTATTTTTTTGGATTTGAATCTCCGTTTCTAGTCGAGACAAATCGCCCACTAGTGTGCTTTTGTTGGTTAGCCACTTGCTAACTATGTGCAAAAATAGTGTTAGCAAGTGGCTAACCAACAAAAGCACACTAGTGGGCGATTTGTCTCGACTAGAAACGGAGGTTCAAATCCAAAAAATAAGAATCATTTCAAATTGCAACGTATGCACAATATAAGAACGAAAAAATATAGACAGTCGTTATACTTCGCAGATGCAAATATTAAAATAGTTGAAATATAACGAGCTTAACCCATCAACAAGCCTAACCCGTGGTCATGTTGTCTGATAACGAATGGCATATGACAGCATCTGAAGAGGAAGCCATTCGTTATCCCGAAACTACGCTCCCTATCTAATGAAAAAGTTGCTAGATGGACCAGCAAAAATGTATGTGAATTATGAGTGTCACGCTAAGACGTGGGGTAAATTGAAGACATACAGAATTAAAGAATTCTCTGAAACGATAAATAGTAAACAAGTGCATGCAGAATTGGCTGCAGTGATGAAAACAAGTGAGGAATTTTATGAGGACTATGTTTATCGTGTGCTAGAGATGGCAAGTCACGTTGATATCGAGTTGCATGCAAAGTTGCAGTACATTATCGACGGCATTCACGATGACGAAGTGAACAAGTCAATTTTGTATGGTGCAACAACGGTGAAACACTTAAGAAAAAAAATAAAGCAACACGAGAGGCAAAGAAAAAAATACTAGGATTAAATCCCACGGAAAACAAGGCCAGAAGAGTGATAAAAATGACGGGATGAAAAAGACAAGTTCCACACGAGATG
The DNA here is from genome assembly GCA_963942545.1 of Oxycera nigricornis. Lineage (NCBI taxonomy): Eukaryota > Metazoa > Arthropoda > Insecta > Diptera > Stratiomyidae > Oxycera > Oxycera nigricornis. The sequence continues at coordinate 75,562,944 of OZ012660.1, forward strand.
GTGCAAAGTCTAAGCATTGCTTTAACTGCGGTAGTAAGGCGCATTTGAGTGTCAATTGTCCGGACGCAGGAACGTGAGGAATTCGGGCATCTTTCTACGAGGTGTCTACCACCAAAGAAGAGTCGTAGGGACGAAAGAGGGAAAGATGAGAAAAAGGAGAAAACTCGATGTCAAGTTACCAGTTCATAGGTTTTAATCCTTTGAACTAGGCCTTTCTTACAACTGAAAGGATTTTCTAAACCAAATTAAACACGGCTTTCGTTTTTCCGTTTATTTAAAATGAGTACTTTCCATTCGATGAATAACTTACGACTGACTAAAAATTTGTACGAACTTAAAAACTATTTTCTTTATTGCTTACATATGTTTTTCTAAACTATTCGGATCTCTTAGATGCTAGTAAACACCAGGCGGTAATGGCAATAAAACAAGGATATTTCTGTTTATCCACAAAGTGCAATAATTGCCTTTGCCGCCGGTCACCGGTAATAAACTTATTCTATTTGTTTCTGCATGTGCAAGGCATATGGGTGGATGATAATGTAACTCCTCCCTTCCCATTAGAAAATTGTCCTCGATTTTTCAATTTCTGAATTTATTTAAGATTTTGCTTCTGAAAAACTTAATGGCTATGCAAATTAAATGGACGCTGTACAGTACAGTATCTGTTTGTAAAACCTTGTGATTACACATCTCCTATATCTCTAATTGATCTAATTTTTACATAACACTTTCTTGTTGACGTAATATAATTCATAATTTTGTATTATGTACTAATATTTGAGACAAATGACACTTAACATTGAGACACGTGTTTAAAAACTGAGATGATGAATTTATTTGCTTAGTGAGTGTATCTCAAGTGAGTTTATAATAGGCTTAAGGCCCTTGTGACTCGTAAAACGTTGCTTTTCACTCAGAAATACTTCAAAAACGAGATCTAATTTTTTTTCTCCCCAACTTTCATTGAATTTTCTACATTTTCAATTATTTGCACTGAGGTTACCATTGCTATTGTGGACATCGGTATCTATGATCGCGGGGTGTATAGATTGTTTAGCTTTACAGAAACGCTGAGGATGTACTTTCAGTTTATGTCTATTTTTATTATATTTGATATATCTAGGCTCCAACTTAGTAGTTCTAGGTTTTTTGATGTAGTTTTCATCTAAGGGTTCTTCCTTGCGGTTTTTATTATGATACTCATTCTGCCTGGCTTGGCTTTGGAGTAATTTTGCGTGGATTTCGTAATTGGGAGTTCGCGTTTGTTGGTGAAACACGCTTGCTGGTTTTTTTTATGCGCGGAGTGTACCGTTGTATTATATACACGAACACATTCCTGAATAGGATTTAATTCAAGAAGGTTTTTGTCTCCTTCCACTTGTCAAATGAAGAATGTGCGCAAATTTTCGTTAAGAGTTCTATGGGCAACTTCGACGTCTGAATTACCCGTATGTTGATGTGGGGATGCAAAGTGGATTGAAATGTTATGACTTTTAAGCCAGTCAACAGTCTTAGGAGATAGAAAAGAACTTTCATTGTCTGTGATTATATGTCTAGGAAATCCTATCATATTGAAGGTTTCTAATAAAGCAATGTTAATAGTATCCCATTGTCGATTCTTGATAGGGTGTATGACTAAATTCTTGCTAAATTTGTCAAGAATAAATACATAAGGATGATTTTTATCCTTGAACCAGATGTCTAGGTGGCATGTATCACGGACTTGGTTTGGGACCTCAGATTTTTTGAACGGAAGTTTAAGTGGATTACGTTCGTACTTTGATCGTTTGCAAATATCGCATGAGTTGATGTACAAAGTAACAAGTTCCCTTAGTTTCGGAAAATAATATTTGTTTTTCAACGCTTCGTATGTTTTGTCTATTCCTTGGTGATTCGATTTTTGATGTGTCATAGCTATTTGTTCTTTAATTGATGTTTCCGTGCAATTGTGTAGTATTTTGGGTGCGGATACTATGCACATATTAGGATTTAATATTTGTGTTTATTATATACGTTTTGAGCCAACATCAGCGTATCTTTGTTGGAAAAATTTATGGCTGTTGCACCTTTTTGAAGAGTATGATTTTTGATTATATAGTCGATTGTTTTGGTTGTCATCTCTTGAAATTGCAGATGAAGTATTTTCTTACCAAGATATTGAATAACCTTTGAAGAGTTTATTTTTCCTATCTTGAGGAAAATCTGTTGCTGAAAGTGGTTGATGGGTTTCTCAGTTAATTATATAAAATGATGGTTATCTTTTAGAGCCAAATGTTGCGTTGCTACATTTGATTCATTATCATCTTCATTCGTAACTTGTTTTTCATTCTCGTCTTGCAAGACAAGGCTTCTGCGACAACATTTTGTTTACGTTTAACGTGTTGAATGTTGAAATCGTATTCGCTGATTCTCAAACGCCATCGTTGTAATTTATTATTTTCTTCTTTCATATTATCTAACAAGGTGAGTGGTTTGTGGTCTGTTACCAGTGTAAAACGCTTGTTAAATAAGTATGGTCTGGAATTTTTTAGCGACCAAACGATTGCCAACAATTCTTTTTCAATCGTTGAGTAGTGTATATCGTGTTTGTTGAGTGTTCGAAATGCAAATGCTATTGGTTTTTGGTCTTGCGACAATACTGCTCCAATCGCGTAGTTTGAGGCGTCAGTAGTTGCAGTAAAGAGTTTACTTAGGTCTGGATGTATGAGTATGGGTTGAGTTTGAATATACATTTTAAGCTTGTTAAAGGATTCTATATAAGATGAGTCATTAAGGTTAATCTTTTTATTCTTCAGTATATATATGGTCATTGGTTTTGCTATTTTTACGTAATCGCGTATAAGTTTACGATTGAACCCAGTTAGTCCCAAAAAGCTTTTTTTTTTCTTAACGGTTTTTGGAATTGGAAATTTTTTAATAGCTTCTATTTTAGAGGGATTTAGTTTAATACTTTGTGGTGTAATTATGTGACCTAGAAACTCCGTATAATGTGACAAGAAATTGGTTTTGCTCAATTGAATTTTGAGGTTTGCGTCGCGTAATGTATGAAATATTTTTCGTAATGCTACCTCGTGTTCCTGTAAAGATGCACTAAAGATCAGTATATCATCCATGTACACTATACATGTTTTTCTGATGTGCTCGTGTAGTATGTTGTTCATCAACTTCTGAAAAGTTGCCGGTGCATTTTTCAAACCGAACGGCATACGTAAGAATCCATAGTGCCCTGAGTCAGTGGAAAAAGCCGTTTTGTGCCTATCTGAAGGTTCCAATTCAATTTGGTGGAAACCTTTTGCTAAGTCAATTGACGTTTAATATTGACAATTCCCAAGTTTGCCAAGTTAATCATCTATCTGTGGGATAGGAAATTTTTCTTCAACTGTAGGTTGGTTGAGTTTTCTGAAATCAACTACTAGTCTGTATTTACCACCCTTCTTTGGTACTATCCATATTGGGTTATTATATGGCGATTGAGATGGTTGGATGATCCCTTGAGCAAGATCTTCTTGAATTTGTTTCGAAAAAAATTCTTGAACCGCGTATGGTAGTCGATAATTCCGTTGATATACTGGATTATCGGAAGTAAGGCGTAAAAAATACATAATGTTACGTGTAAAAATTAACTTTTGAGTTTCATCATATTGTTTATCTTTATATTCGCATAATATTTTTTTAATCACTTCTTTTTCTTCCACTGTATGTTTTACTTGAAGAGGTATTACTTTTGATTCAGTTGGCTCCTCAGTTAGGATTTTAATAGCTTCGGTGAAGTATAATTGTTCTTCTGTACTGCATGTAAATGGTATACGAATATTGTTAATATTGTACAGGGTTAGAGTCCTGTAATCGATTACTAAGCTAACTATATGAGCTATTTCGTTTCCAATTATAGCTTGAAAATCTTTTCTTGCTAATGAAATTAACTTCCATTCAACTGGGTTTTTTAGCCCAAATTCAGCAGAAGATTGTGTTCTAAGACACTTTGATGTATTGGCGCTATTACTCATTGTTCTTATGTATAAAGGACAATTATAAGTTCGCTTTTGATGCTCGGGGGCGATTTGTTCGTCAATTATAGATATTTTACATCCTGTATCTATTATACATTTGAAAAGTTTTCCGACGATTGTGCGTTGTACCGTTGGTAGCTGTCTTCCGAGGCTGGGATACGAAAATCCCGCTGAGGGGCTCGATTTCTTAAATGAATTGTAGTTTCTCTAGACACTGCAGTCTTCATTGATACATCAGAGCGGAGCCTCATGTCATTTAGATTAAAAAAGCTATTAGTAGGTTTGTTTGCGTTATGTCTGTAGTTTAAAGATGGTTGTGGGTGACGGAAATTATGCAAGTTACCGTTGTTGCGTCTGGATTGCTCGTAAGAAAATTGATTAGAATTATTTATTTGTTGAGGGCAAGGAAATTGGTGTTGCTGGTACAAGGGTAACTTCTGATCAACGTTTTGTGATTGGTGAATGTAGTTGTTTTGAAATGAATTTGAATTATTTCTGATTTGTTGTTTTTCAATTGAATAGTTAGCTAAATTTGATTTTACAAGGACACCGAACGCGAACTCAGAATGGTTTGAATAAATCTAGGGCTGTTTTCTATAAAAGCTTCTGTAGCTATTTGGGTATTATACTCTACAATTTAATTTTTTGGGTCGTTTGACATATCTTCATTATACCTAGTTCTAATATTTAATTTAAATAATAACTTACGGATATACTCGTAATATTTTGTTACGCTGGTAAATTTCGCACTACAAAGCTGCAAAATTATTTGTCCTGTTGTTTCCTGCGAGTGCAAGTGTCGTATTAATAGCGGCTTCATTTTCTCCCATGACAGTGTTCCATATGTTTGTATAAGCTTAGCTGCGGGTTCGAAAAGCTTGTACATGATGCTTTGGTACATCAAGTCACGATCTGCTTCAAATGGAAATACTGCTATTCTGAGTGCAATTTTGTCCATTGCGGATATAAATTGGTATAATTGCTCTGAATCGCCGTTGTATGAAGGAGCTTGTGCTATAAGATGAGTTATAAATTTGAACTGCTCAAGCGACGATGTAGCTGGAACTGAACTCAACATAGGGGGTTGAATAAGGTGGCTTGTTGGTTCAGTCATATTCGATGTATGTTTTTTTGTCACACAACGATCCCTGCTCGTAATACAAAGTACTTGGAAAAAAATTCAGCAAATTTTCTTCTTCCAGGATTATCTCACTGAATAACTCATGAATAATCACTTTTAAAAGTTTCGCGGTAACCGCACGACTGCGCCAGTTACCAGTTCATAGGAATCCTTTGAACTAGGCCTCTCTTACAACTGAAAGGATTTTCTTAATCAAATAAAACACGGCTCTCGTTTTTCCGTTTATATAAAATGAGTACTTTCCATTCGATGAATAACTTACTGATCAAAAATATGTACGGACTTAAAGACTATTTTCTTTATTGCTTTCATATGTTTTTCTAAACTATTCGGATCTCTTAGATACTAGTAAACACCAGGCGGCAATGGCAATAAAACAAGGATATTTCAGTTTATCCCTAAAGTGCAATAAATGCCTTTGCTGCCGGTCGTCGGTAATAAACTTATTCTATTTGTATCTACATGTGCAAGGCATATGGGTGGATGATAATGTAACTGTGACGCACTGAAATCAGGGGACAAGAAAACATATAAGCATGTCAAAATATTGGGTCGGGAAGTTACAGCTGTGTTGGACTTACGACTTACATCTGGTGCGATCCAGTTGCTACGTGCGGCTCAGAGCCCCGAAGCTCGAGGCAAAAATAATTCCCTTCGATGGTGTGGGTGCGTTGAACCAACGCACACTTGGACGTTTCGAGGCGGAAATAATCATCGATAATTTGACATTCACATTTAATTTTGACGTAGTTCCGGATGAGTTTCTCGGACACGTTTTGTTAATGGGTGGTGAACTATCCGGCCATGCTGAAGTACGAGTAAAACAGAGGTGAGCTGTGTTAAAGAAAATTGAGTCGATTGAGAATATAGTGGAGGCCAATGACGCTGGTTGGAACGAAGTGTTGAATAACAACGAGGGTCAAATGACGGAAAATGACTATGACGTTTCAATCCGACATGTGGTTGATCCAGAAATTAAAGACGAGCTGCGAGAATCAGTTAAGAACTATGTACCGGATAAAACTAAAGATACAGGAGTGAAAATGCGTATTATGTTGCAAGACGAGATGCCTGTATTTCAGAATTCACGACGACTCTCGGACGAACAGAAAAAACAAGTGAACAAAACGATTGAAGAATGGATGGAAGAAGGTGTCGTCCGACTAAGTGTATCTGATAACGCTAGTCCCGTAGTGTTAACTGAGAAGAAAAATGGACTAATGAGACTTTGTTGTGATTATCGGTCACTGAACCAAAAAAATATTAAAGACAGAAATCCTTTGCCATTGATCGAAGGTCAATTGGATCGACTGCAAGATGCGCGAGTGTTTTCTACACTGGATTCAAAAGATGAATTCTTCCACGTGCCTGTTGAGGAAGAAGGTGTCACGTATACGGCGTTTGTGGTGCCAGATGGGCATTATGAATTCCTAAAAGTTCCTTTCGGACTTTGTAACTCACCGACGGTTTTCTAACGACATATTAGAGCAATTTTGCGGTCGCTTATTACAAGTGGCGTAGTGATTGTATACCTTGATGACTTGATTGTTCCTGCTAAGGACGTGAAGGAAAATCTGGAGTAATTAAAAATTGTATTAAAAACGGCGAGTGAATACGGTTTGGTGATTAACTGGAAGAAATGTGAATTGCTGGTGAGAAGGGTTGATTACTTGGGATACATTGTGAAGGCCGGACAGATCCAGCCCTCTGACAGAAAGACAATAGCAGTGAAGAAATTCTCAATTCCAAAAACAGTGAAACAGGTGCAAAGTTTTTTGGGACTCACGCGGTATTTTCGAAAATTTATTACTCAATTTGCCGTACATGCAAGACTCCTATCTCAATTGTTAAGAAATGGTATAAAATTTGAGTTTGGGGACAAACAGAAGGCGTCGTTTGAAAAGTTGAAGGAGGCCTTGATTGAAGGGCCAGTGCTCAAGTTGCATCGTGTTGGGGCTAAGACTGAATTGCACACATATGCGTGTGTGGGCAGTTTAGGCGCTGTGTTGCTGCAAAAAGACGCAGAGGATGGCTGGTTGCACCCTTTGTACTATGCAAGCTGGAAGATGACACCCGCTGAGGATAAATACACGAGTTATGAGTTGGAGATACTTGCAGTGGTAAAAGCGTTGAAAAAATTTCGAGTGTATTTGTTGAACATTGACTTGAAGATTGTGACAGACTGTAAAGCATTTGTGTTAACGATGAAAAAGAAAGACTTGTCTTTAAGAGTGTCGCACTGGGCGCTGTTAATTGATCAATTCAATTATACGATTGAGCATCGACCTGGTACGTCAATGCGCCACGTTGACGCATTACGTTGAAATCCAGTTGAGATTTTACTTGTGCAGGAAGGCCGAGACGGTTTGATCGAAAAAATTCAGAAAGCACAGCTAGACGATCCTGAATTGAAGAAGTTTTTTAATTCAGTTGAAACAGGGCAAAATGATGAATTTTCCATGTCGAAAAAAGGAGTTTTGTATCGCGAGAGTGATGAGGATGAACTCATGGTGGTTCCAAAAAGAATGCAGTATGACGTCACTAAACAGGCTCATGAACAAGGACATTTTGGTTGGAATAAAATTGAGTTTATGTTGAAACGTAAATTAGATGAATTCATCAAGTTATTTGAGGAGCAACGTACAAATCTCCGTGATGATGCAAGAAAGAACATCTTAAAAATCCAGGAGGAAAATAGGAAGACATTCAACCGGAAGAGAAAATTGGCTGGAAAATACGAAGTGGGGGATTCAGTCGCCATTCAAAGAACGCAGTATGGCGGTGGTCTAAAGTTATACCCTAAGTTTTGGGACCGTGCAAGATTGTCACGATCATGAAAAATAATCGTTATGTTGTCGGAAAGGTTGGAGACGACAAAGGCCCCAATCGCACAAGTTTGGCAGCAGACTTTATGAAGCCTTGGGTAAAATCAACCGAAGATTACAACGAGTAGTTAGCTGGTGTCGACGATGATGGCATCTGAAAAAAACGACACTGAGTGAAAATGCGGTATCGAGGACGATACCAGGGCAGGATGGCAGGTTGTGGAATAAGTGAATTAATGAGTAGGCGGACAGTCAGACAGTTTACGCCAGAAAAATAAAGGAATAGTACGTCAAGCGGCTTGGGAGACGAATCAATAATTTTTTCGTATATATATATATAAAGACTATTTTTCCGTAATAAAAATAAATATCCTGTGCCCGGTGATTTTGATCCTACATAACGGAAAGATGGACCAACGTATGGGGAAGTATGCCTTGTTTTTCTGATTTTCTGCTTCCTATTATGGTTGCAAACCAGTTATTTTGAGCATCAACAATTTAGCCGTAGAGAGAAATGAGGCATGGGAATCGGTACACATTTACAAAGTTGGATCAAAAATAGAAAGAGAGCTTCGCTGCTGTGTTTTTGTTCAGAACAGCTAGGCCTAAAACTATTCTTCCGGTTGTCAGACAGCTGTGTTGGTCTCCAAGTCAAGGTCATTAAAATAAACATAGCAATAAACTGGATAAGACATAAACAGAAAACTTCATTAAAAAATCTACAAATTTTTTTTTGACAAGTTTAACGTGGCTACCTATCAAAACAGAACATCCAAACACAATTGGCTCACAAGGAGCCCCAAACACATCAACTAACTCGTCAACACAAGCCGTAAAACATTAAGCTTCATTATATTAATACTGTTGAGAAACTGTCAGACACGCAGAACGATTTGGCGTTCGCTACAAAAATTTCTGCCGTAGCTGAAGATCGGAGAAGATCAAGAAACTGTTCTACAATTTCTGTGCATGTGGCCAGTATTATCCAGAAAACGAATGCAAGGTTTAGGCTCCTCTCTCTATGGTAGTTTCTGAAAAGTACTTAATTTAAATATCAACTCTATAGCCAGCTTCAGAAGAGAGTCAAACTGTTTCAACTTCCTTTAGCTGGGTTTTAGTGCTGTTTAAATTCCTTGCTTGTCACCACTAGTCTGGCCGTGTAGGTTCAGTTGAGTTCAGACTCCTGGTTAGTTCCTGCCCCGGCTTTGAGTACATATCCTCATAACGGAATGTGTCAACCTTCGCATGGCCTCCCTGCTTCGGCAAAGACAGCCATGTGGTTTCAGAAAAACCGCACATCGGCTGCGACCCAATTGCAATGAGTACTGAAAAATTTAGTAAGGATGATCTACTCAGCCCAAAAGGGAAGTGGACAAAAGTGACGCGTCCTCCTGGTGCTAAGAAGACTGCAATGCCCAATCAGACAACAACCAGCCTACCCTTCACTTCTTCAAGGGGTGCATGCACCAAGGCAGCTATGTTAAATACAAGCACATCTTCAGGTTAGCCAATTGGCGCTAGCAGCAACACAAAGGCAACGGCAAATAAGCGGTCCATACGGTTTCTGCTGCGCTCTTCAGGTGTCAAAAATCAGCAAAAACCCTCTGTTATGGCTTACGAGGACAAAAGATCTGCCTTCCAACTCCTGAAAATCATGAAAAATCTATTCCCTGAGGGTCTTTCCTAGAAGGATTAAATTTCCCTTGAACAACTACAGTAGAAACGCACAAAGCCTCTTTGGCCGAGTATCCAATTGCAGGTTACCAAAAGACCTAAATTAGTCACTCCCAATCCTGTCAAGAGCCTGCTATGGGCTGGCATTGACAAAAGCAATAGTGATGAAACCATCTCACCATGAAACCAGACTATGGTGGAAATTGTCCTTCTTCGGGTGTGCAAACCCATATTGGAGGCAAATGGAGGCCCTCCACATAGTGGCCAAGACGCTGGTTGGTACCAGGGTCACGTCAAACTGTTAGCCTGCTCGAATCAACGCGGAATTAAATAAGCGGGCTATTAGCAGACTGGCAAAAGCCTGGCCTGAAGCAAAGCTGAAAGCTGTCTCCAGGGAAGACATCCCGAATAGACCTTGATCCAGGACATAGATACCAGTGGAACCATCCACACCACGGGAAATTGTTGAGTTTTTCAAGCTCAGCGATGCTAATCTTCCAGTGGACCATTCGAAGGTAGCCAAGGTAAGCGAGCCCAGCAATGGACAGCGAGAGGCACTTATATTCTCCGAGTTTACCACAAAGATCGTACTGTGAAAGCAGAACGACAACCGAATAAAGAGAGTGGGAGTGAGGTGACTGCGGAAGCATCAGATGACCCGACCGTGGACCTCTCTGAATCAGATCTTCTCTCCGGTGACGGAAGAAGTACCACCTCCATTGCGGAGTTGGCTGGGGACTTTCTCCAATCCCTCCACTTTAGTGAAGAGGGGGGGGGTATCCTTATCTGACGAGGACGTGGATAAAACATTGTGTCGTGATGCTCAGGTTTCTCCAGAAAAACCTCAATCGCTTTTGGGCGGCATCCGCAGCACTGCTCCTCCACTTGGCCGAAAAAAGAGAGAAGCTAATACTGGCTCAGGAACCTTAGGTTGTAGGCAACCGGGTTGGCGGGTATATAAGCCCCCAAGGTGGAATGATGACATTTCGGAGCCGCGGAACGTATGTAGGAAATCCATCAATTGGGCTTAAGAATCCAAAGACTTGTCTTCCTATAAACTCAAACTGAAGGAGTTTCAATACTCGATGAGAAAATCAAAACGCCTTTCGTGGAAAAGTTTCTGTGCATAAATAAAACAGGATGTCAGTCGTCTGCGAAAAGTTATGACGCCCTCTTCCTTATGTTTGGGGTCCACCAAGGACGCGAATGGGACCTCGACCAAATGCAGCTCTGATACGCCACCTATTGCCATGGACACGCACTTTACGAGCAGTGACGATGTGGGTGACAAAGCTGATCTACATACGCCCCTGGGCTGTATGGCAACCAATGTGCCTGTAAATAATAGGCTCCTTCGCTTTATAATCAGCTCATTTAAACCTTTTAAATCTTCAGACATAGACAATATCTCACCTATTGAGATCTAGCAGGAAGTCAATATAGTGCTACTATGGCCTAAAGTCTAATTTGAAGCATGTCTACAGATGGCTTACATTTCACAACGGTGGAAAGAAGTTCAAATAGTCTTCTTACCCAAAGCGGGGATAACATCCAACTCCCCACCTAAGGCATCTAAACCTATCAGCCTCACCTCTTTTCTGCTGAAAACTCTGAAACGGCTGATGGAGATTCATTCGAGACCTCCTCTGAAACCACTCTCTAATGTGCAGAACGTATACACAAAAGGGAGATCGGCCGAAACAGCTCTTCACTTGCTCACCAGCTACATCAAAAAATCCCCAAGGGCCAAAGAATATACGCAGGTGGTTTTCTAGACATCGAAGGTGCATTCAACAACGTCAAAGCTATTGAGAAGGCGCTCGAGGAAAACAATGTGGATGATAACCTGATTAGGTTTATCGTACAACTGCTAAGCACTAGGAGCATCACCTTTACAGTAGGAGATAGTATCCTCACAACGCGGACGTGCAGAGACACCACGCAAAGTGGGCTGCTATCACCCCTTCTATGGAACTTGGTGATATACAAACTCTTGTCAGCAATAGAAGCGACTGGCCGTAACATCGCAGCCTATGTTGACGATGTTGCAATGTCAGTATCGGGCAAACTCGTGAACACCCTATCTGAAAGATTAAGCTTTGCCCTGAGTATTCTCACCCAGTTGGGCAAAGAGTGCGGTCTAAAGATTAATCCACAGAAAACGGCATTTGTGCTCTTCACAAGAAAACACAAAATTTCAAGAGTTGTCTCACCCAAAATTAATGAGATAAGTCTCATACCGTCTCTCCAAGTAAAATATTCAGGTCTAATTGTGGACTTCAAGCTCGCGTGGAAAGCAAACATAACAGAATGAGCGCGTAAAGTGGCATGCGCAATCTACTGCTGCAAAATAGCCATTGGAAAAAGGTGAGAATTGAAACCCAAAATTAAATAATGGCTCTTTACGCCGATAATGCAAGCAATCCTTCTGTATAGCGCAGTTATTTGGTGGCCAGCTATGGCGAAGTCATCAAATGTAAACCTGCTAAGCAAGGTCAGATTAATGTCAAGGCCATTGCAATAACCGGGGCTCTACGCACCACCCCGACAAAGGCATTGTTCATGCTATTAAATTGGCTCCCGACTGAGCTACTCACGAGACCAAGTGCTCTGCGGTTTGGTTGAAAGCTCTACGTCTATGGCATGAGGGGAACAATGGCCACTCCACAATACTACGCAGGGATGGACCAACGCCAGGGAAGGTAGACTTTGCATCTCCGATTCCCTGTTTTCATCACGGTTTCAAGTCAATCATCGCGAGTAGGGATGACTGGATCATAGAAAGAAAAGAGATACAGGAATCGATAGAAATCTACACTGATGGATCAAAAATGAATGGAAAAGTTGGCTTTGGCGTTTTCTCAGAACAGTTAGGCCTGCAAATATCCTTCCGGCTACCACACCACTGCAGTGCTTTCAGGCAGAGGTCATCGCAGTACATAAGGCAGTAGACTGGTTGAGAAATCAGAAAATTTCCATATGAAATCTCAACATTTTCACTGACAGTCAAGCTGCTATCTAATCATGATCCAACGTGTATACCTCATCGAAAATTGTAATTGGAATGTCGCACACTACTGAACGCGATGTCGCTTTACTGTGAAGTGATTCTTTGTTGAGTGCCGGGGTAAAGTGAAATACCTGGGAACTGCGAAGCTGATGCCCTAGCTATAGCTGCCACTGAGCTCCAGGATTATACACTAACACCCCAAGCCGGCCATACATTGGCGTCCGTCAAGCTTTCTATCAAGCAGTATCATATAGAGGCTTCAAACAAGGTCTGGCTGCTGGAAGAAACCTGCAGGACAACCAGGCAAACTTGGCACGCACTTATTCAAAGCACACCAAGCATCTCCTCAACACGAGATGTGAAATATTAAGTTTAATTATATCCGTACTGACGGGCCATTGTCTCATTGCCAAACATGCAGAAAGGCTGGGTGCCCCTTTCTACGATTTCAGCCGTAGCTGCAGATCAAGGGATGAGGAGGAAACGATTCAACATTTTCTGTGCAAACGCCCTGAACTATCCAGGAAACGCATGCAAAGTTTACGCTTGCGTTTCTTGGACACTCTTACGGGAGTAGCCAGTTTAAATATTAGCTGCATAGCCAGCTTCGAACGAGAATCAAAATGGTTCTAGTCATCCCACAGGTTTAAGTGGCGCATCCTTTCTCTATGTGGTATCACAGTGGGCCTATCTTGGCTTAAGTGAGCCGCCTTTTGACAAAGCAGCCAGCCACTACAACCATCCAACCAACCAAATCCCTTGCTGGTATCACAAAGGACGTCGACACTATTATACTATACTATTCCCCCATTTTACATTAAAAAGACTAAAAATTAAATCTTTTTTGCAATTGATGTAAAAATCACAGTTCATATGCAATCAAACTCTTTGTACGAGTATGATTAAACAAATAAATGTGCTCAACATATAAAATCATACATAAAATAGAAATACTAAGAAATGAATTGTTATGAACCTTTAAAAATAATAAATTCAAAAATATAGCCAACGACCAATTAAGCAATTGACGCATGCTTGCTTATTCACTATAACAATTCAATATTTACTGACTTTGTATGAATAATTTTTGGAAGTACAGAAACGTCAATTTTTTAGATGAAAGTTCTTTAAAGTGTATAATTAAGTGAAACATTGTTTGGCAGATGCATACACTAGATAAAATAGTTTCTTAGAAGAATAGTTTAAAATTTTGCAGTTATTGCAATTAAATTAAAAAACTGTTGTCCTGACTTTTTGTACCCTTGTTTTCTGTCATTTTGAAGTTAAAATAAAAAAGGCAACATTCAACAGAGCCATATTATTGTAATTTTGTTTGCACAAATTTTTAACAATGAAAATCTAATGTTTAATTCAAAAGTGTGTGACCGAAATTATGTGTCAAAAAAGAAAAAAGCCCGATTGAACTTTATTAAAATCAAACCAGCTCGTGTCTTGAATGATACTCTTCGTAGGCATTATTGTCGTAATGAAAAGTGACCACGTACAAAGCAGCTCACAAAAAATGCGTACGACTGGCCCAACCTTGAAACCAGGTCTACAACATTACCTGCAAACATATCATTTTGTAAGTGGTACTAATTTGTATTCACTTTTGTTGCAGACTTACGCTTAGGGTGTACTCAGAGTTCACAGTAGAAAGCATTTTGCATTGATCGTGGAAGATACATACATCCTGTAATTTTACCTAAACAATTTTCATTAAAACGTCAAGATATATAGAAGACGTTAATCTTATTTTCGGAGCAACTTAGAAAGACTCCTTATATAAGTGCACACCTGCACGCGCATAAAAATCAACAATTCACTTGTGATGAAGTTAAAGTTGGCGTACGATATCGCTTTAAAATTTCAAGGCAACAAGCCTTTCGTCTTTTTGGTCACAATGGACGTTAAGTTCCGGGGACGAGGCAACGGTCCCTTGTGTCGTTCAGACGAATTCGGGTTCCGCCTCTTCCTAGCTGGAGGAATGATGACTGCTGGCAGGCCAGCTCAGTTCAGCAAGTTATGTCATGTGTTCGTTCTCTGGCATCAGTCCCGAATCTCATTACCAGAGATTCAGCCATCAATTGACCCAATTACATACCGACAAAAAAAATTGACCAAACAAAACTATACATACCAACCATGTTGCGAGGCTATACCTCCTACGTTACTTTCCCAACGATTTCTTGGATGCATACCGAGATAATACCGCATTTAAGACCTACCTGAGAGAAAAAAATCCTTCACGTTACTACGAGCTACGGGTGAACTTCCGAAATTACTCAAAAATTGAACAAGAAAAAAACGAAACACTACCGCGTACAAGAACCATTTCTCGGGTGGCCGTGCTACTCTCGTTGAGAAAGACGAGCTTCAGCGGAGTTCGCCATGTGCAGATGTCGCTGCCTGCGCCCGCCCTACCGTGGCCTAGCCCTTGCGTGTCAGCATGTGTTGTGCGCACTAGGCCCACCAATACTTCCTCAGCCGGGGTGAATCCTGTTCCTCAAAGCAAGAAGGAGAGAGGATCCTTAGAAAAACTCTCGCGCATTAGATTGTTAATCCATGTTTATTTCTTTTTTTTCATTCGTGAATATTTTTACCACTTGCTACCTTTAATAGAGGGAAAACCAGTGACCAATTTTCAGTTGTCATTTCAAAAGTCTTGAAAAGTTACTGACTCAAAGTTTTAT
Source organism: Oxycera nigricornis (assembly GCA_963942545.1). Taxonomy (NCBI): domain Eukaryota; kingdom Metazoa; phylum Arthropoda; class Insecta; order Diptera; family Stratiomyidae; genus Oxycera; species Oxycera nigricornis. Next base: position 75,578,300 of record OZ012660.1, read on the forward strand.
ATCTGCTCAACAATAGAAGCCAATTCTGGCAGCTCCCAATGGCCGGGGTAAATTACCCTAAAACTTTAAAGAGGGTAGTAAAAAAGATTCATTTTAGTTAAAGTATCAGCCATGAAATTTTCGCAGATTATTTCTAAAAGTATACTGAATGTATGAAAAAATTCGTCAGAACATTTTCGTCCCTCCTATTTGTTGACAGAACGCTATAAAATTTTTTTAGGGAATATTTTTATTTTTGTTATCTCATTAGTCTTCAAATTTTAACACAATACAGAAAATTTGTACAGAAAACATATTATTGGATGCCAGAAATAAATTGCATCACTTACTATCTGCCAGAGAGAAAAACTTTCCCGTGCGAGTGCGAGCGAGCCAGTTAAATTCATATCTGTCGGTTGAAAATAGAGCGCAAATGGACAGTAAAATATATAAAAGTGCAAAATTAAAAAATTCGGTGAATAATTCATTTTTTACATCAGAAAAAGGTATTTATGTACAATATGCATAATTATAATTTTTCATTCATCTTTGTCGTTGCATTCCTCTTCATCATCATTATTGATATTTTCAATAAACATGGTATCATTCGAATCATCGTTTAAATCTCTTCTTCAATCAAACCGATTAATTCAATAAACGCCAATTCATGGTAGCGATGATATTTATGCCAATCAGTTACTGGAGTTTTTTTAGCGCCTTACATTTATTAACGATTGCCATTTTACAGATGTTATGATAACAAAAATCTGTATTTAAAGTTTCAAAACGTTGCCACATTTCTTCTGTATCATCAAGGTTGCTATGTTTCTTGATAAGGGTAGCCAAAGTATTTTTTGTGTTTTATAATTTTTTTGCTCCTTAACACGGTGCTGTTTTCGTTTTTTTCGCAAAAGAAACATTCTGCATTCAATTCTTCTTGATTGTCGATCTCGAGTAGTTCATTTTCTTCAATGCTTTCCTCTTCTTGCTCCATTGCATCGTATCCTTGTAATATATCCGAAGTTGATGGCTCCGGTGACGAAGGGCGATCAGTTGAAGTTGCTTTCACAGGACTTTCTTCAATTAAACACTTGTGTCCAACAGCTGCAAAATTCTGGTAATATTTACTATGATAACCAATATCACTATCAGTGTTGTCAGATAAAACCACATCACAAAACTGCAAATTATGGTTTTTACGGGCCTATGACAATAATTTACACCTGTTTGTTTTTTCGTGTTTATCAGAACGTAAAATGTTTCCAATGTTCTCTTTACACATCGCACAAATCATTTTAAATACACTTAAGAATTATGCAAAAAATCAACTGCGCTCCAAAAATATTCCTAACGGACTGACGCGGTTCTGTATAACATTCTAAACTGCTAGAACATCCCTACTATTTGGTCACATCTGTCTAATGACCTTCGAAATGTTTCCAGAATACATAAAAATTTGCGTCACATGAACTAGTAAGAAATGATCCATCTGCAGATTCTAAACTCCAAAAGTATACTAATTAAAAAAGTTTTACAACTTTCATAGTGATTGGAGAATACCTCTGTCACAGGGACAAGTAATTTCACAGCAATATATATTTGCTATGAATTAACCTAGTAAACTTTAACAATGAATTGTTGCATTTCATATAATTTACAATCCATCTTCAATGAGGCCCAATATGCGTTCTCTTTTCAACCGACAGATATGAATTTAACTGTCTCGCTCGCGCTCGCACGGGAACGTTTTCCTCTCTGGCAGATAGTAAGTGATGCAATTTATTTCTGGCATCCAATAATATGTTTTCTGTACATATTTGTATTGTGTTAAAATTTGAAGACTAATGAAATAACAAAAATAAAAATATTCCCTAAAAAATTTTTATTAGCGTTCTGTCAACAATTAGGAGGGACGAAAATGTTCTGCCTTTTGAAATGACAACTTAAAATTGGTCACTGGCTCTTGGTCTATAATGTCAACGCTATGGAGTACAATTTGTGATTATATTTCAATTGCAATTACGTTTTTGTTAAAAAAGTAATTGATTTATTGAAGAAGATCGTATTTCTTAAGATATTTACTTCATATTTCAAAAAATATATATTTCTGTCATACAGAGGGTATATAAATATTGCAATGTTGCCATATCACTTACGAGCTACTTAACATGAGCAAGCCTTATATCCTTGATTAGGTCAAGGCATTTTGATTGTACAATTGTTTTTATTACATAACTTAATGAATTACTGATGCAATTCGCTTAAATTCAGTTATTATCATGTATCAATATTTATACTAGTTAATTACTGCTCATCAATCGACAATAATCGTCGATCCGTTTCAAGAATATGTACATTTTTCAATACACAAATAGTCGGATCAAATAGATTTGTAATGGCACGCGATCGACAGCCTGCTTGTCATTTTTTTGTTACATTTCCTATCAACACTTGCACCGTATATATTGTTTTTTTTTTTTATGTAACGATGTCCCAAATAACATTACAACATGTTACTACGTGCCGAGTGCACATACTTTACATTACCTCTGTACTTCGTAGCAATTCGTGATATTTATGTTTGGCCAAACGAATCGGCTGCATCGATGATTTCGATTTCATTTGACATTCGTCGGACTCAATTTTGGATATTAAATCGAGCGCATTTTAAGTTGCTCGAACGCAATTTAATTTGAGAATACTGATCGAACTGAAAAACGTTTTGGCGGCAAGAATATTGGATGAATATGTTTAGCAGTACGAAGTATGATTCCCTCGACATCGTAATTGTCACTTTGCGAGACGACATCCGCCTTGCAGCCGGTTCGATCCTTGCGTGCACAAATCCAATACGTTTTGTAAGTTGATTTCCGATTCATAGCAAAATTGAATACACCGTCTATTAACAATGTGCAGCTTCTTTGGCCCGTTGGAAAGTAAGCAATATGTGCTCTTGATTTTCGTTTCACATAGATTAGATGATTATGTTTAAATGAACTAAGAACAATTTTTTTGGACACCACTGATTATATTTGTGACGACACGTGCACGACATTTTGTACTACCTTTTTTCGAGCAAATCCAATAAGTTTTATACCCATTTCGACGATTTTTCACAAAACTATAACCACCCAAATCTAAAAGTGTACTGCCTCTTAGTCCCAGACAAAAGGGAACTTCTGAATACATGATTGATTTCGTTTGAAGATTATCACGCTGCGCACTTTTTTCGGAAAAAAATAACGTCCTGCCCACCATCACCTTTATTCACTGCTGGATTGCGACTCAGCGCTCACTCAAAAATCATGCTTAGTTTCGTGGAAATGAGCGGTTGTTTCGTCAATTTCATTTTATTTATCACATCAATACTCTTTATTGATGCACCCCGCCATGCTACAATTCCAAACAATTGCCAACACAAAGTGCAGGTTTTCCAGCACATTCGCCACATCGTAATCGTGTATTCTTTCGTATACAACGAAATCTATCACAGTTTATACATCGTAGAAAAACACTCAGATGTTTATTACGATTTGGATTGATTCGTGGTCCCGAAACAGCAATTTTTCAGGAAAATGCTTAATTGATTCTAGTTCTACTCAAGGTTGACCGTATTTACAACGGAATGCTGCTCCATCACTTTGAGGCATCTGTCATCAACCTTTCGTACCGTCAACTCTTCCCGGATCAAGGTTAAAATCCTGTCGCCAGCGATCCAACTCCCGATCCGATAACGGTTCCCTCCAAAGAATCGAACAGGTAGCTGCCAAAACCAGATTCCCTGGTTCGAGCGCTGTAAGCTGATATTCGAGACTGACTTGGTGTTGCGGGGCTTCTGCTTTTGAGTGAACCAAAGATTACAAAAAAAAATTTCCCATGCCCTGCGCTATTACAACACAGGCATGAGAGCGAGTGTTTCAAGAGCATTCATGTCTGAGAACCTCATGCCCGAATGTCTTTCGTGTGGAAAATTCCCAAGGCCTTGTTGTCGAGGCCCACTACTCGAAAACATGCATTACCATGTTTACTTGGTATGGTGGCCTTAAAAAATTTATTGTCGAGTTTGGCGTTGTAATCATCCACAGCCTTACTTTGAACGAAATTTCGGACGTAAACTGTGTCTCCTACTCTAAAACGAGGCTCACGGGAGTGTACGTTATAAATCCACAGCTGAGTTTGTGTGGATTTTACCAAGCGGTCTGTCACCTCTCGGCGTATTTTAGCTATTCTTTCGTGTGGTGGGAATTCAGACTCAGGATCTTTTATAATTCACAGCTTTCGCAGCGAAGCGTAGGAACTCCCGTGTCCAACCATGTTTTGTCCAAACACCACGAAATATGGAGCTGATCCCAGAGAAGTATGATGAGCAGTACGTAGCGTACAGTTGATGGCCGACAACTTCCGATCCCAATCGCGCTAACTAGGGTGGACATATGCGCGTATCGCAGGCAACATGGATCAAGATTATAAGTAAATTCTGTCCCTAAATCGGTTTTTCAAATTTTGAAATGACCGTTTTGTAGTATAAAATTGTTTACTAAAACCTTTGTTACTGTCTTAGCTTCCTTATTTTCTATGGGTATAGCTGTGATATATTTAGTTTATTCGCATTGTATGTTTAGTATGTATCGATAGTTATTTGAGAGTCTTAAGGGACCAATGATGTCCGCACTCACTATTTCCAAACTAGTAGAGGGTGTATCGGTTTTAATCATTCTTTCCTTTGTGTGCTTAGTTATTTTATTGAATTTGCATTTATCGCAATTGTTGATGTAATGCTTTATCATCCTACTCCTGTCCTTCCAACAGTATCTTTGTTTTAATTTAAGAAGCAATCTGCGTATTCCTGTGTGTCCACCATGTGGTGGTTCGTGGAATTTTCTAATAAGAATATTCTGTTCAGCGATGTTATCTATTCTTTTAGGGGGTTTATATATCATTATTTTCAATTGGATATCCATATTTCTTTGCAACGTATTGTATATTTTTTAAAATTCTTCCTTGGGTACGTACCTAAATATCATATCTTCGTTGGATAGAGCTAGCTCATTTATATTACTGTTCTGCCAATAATTCATTAACTTCCTCAATACAGAAACTGGTTTCGTGTTAGATTTATCGTTAAGGATATCGCGAAATTTCACACTTTGCTTATCGCTGGCGGAAACGTATTTTTCGCGAGCTTTATCACTAAATTGGACCATTAAATCATCTTTCTCTTTTGAGATTATTATACTTTCTTTATCGTTGCGCAACATATTAAATTTTAGTTTTAATGTCCCTGTTATATCGGATAGCGAAGTACAATTGAATGCGTAGAGGTGATCAATCTCTCGTTTTCGGTTGTCGTTGTCGTTATCGATTTTAGTACTTGTTTTATTATTCTGTTGTTTTATCGCTTTGCTTCTTGTTATCGCCATAAGTTTTTTACTGATACTTTCATCGTTGGTTGGAGATATCATAGATTTTAAGATTTCCGAGTCCATACCATCAGTTTCAATTGGAAAGTCCTCACCTACAATGTGAAAAGTATTTGTTATCATCTCATTCTCGATGATGAATTGTTGTTGGGTTGTTCCCAGAGACATTGTAGTCTCCTCTGTTATGCCCGTGAGTTTACATTTATTTTCGGGCTAAATATCGATATTTTTGCGAATTAAACAATTACTTTTTAATATTGATATAACTCAGTGGCTCTATTTGCAAATTTGCATCTACCATAATTAAAATGTGCAAAATCGATTCAAGCATTGACGATACCATATTATTGAAAATTATCGTATTCATCCAATGCTTTCAATTAAATTTAAAGAAAGAATGTGAATTTTCATTTTTTTATACGTAATGTCAACTTGTTTTACAATTATTTTGTGTTGATTCAAACTGTTTGTTGAATAGATAAAAACCAAATTCTAAATTCAATATTTCACATATTTAAACGATCGATGGCTTATTTTAATAAAGTGTTATTTCAGTGCTCGTCTCCAATTAACAATTACATAATAGTTAATTCTATATATTTATCAATCAATATCAACATCATCAATCATATTTTTTCTTTCAAATATAAAGTGTATATTGCGACTATTTTCATAAGAATTCGCGGAGTTATTTTATGCTACAGTAAAATTCACCTAATTTGTTTAAAATAAATTGAAATTAAAATGCTATAATTTTTCAATTTATATCTATATAAAATTAAAGTTTGGCTTGAAATAACTGGTGTACAATTATAAATGCTGGTCGTTAAACCCTTTAGTCATCATTAAGTTGATTTTTTAGTTTACTCGCAAATAACGCAACAAAGTTTTCTTCATCTTCGCCTTCTTCCTAGTTGCAATTGTCTTCCATATTCTTCGATGAAGTTCCATCTCCATTATTTTAAGTCTAAATTCCATTTTCGGTCGCAGTATTAGTCGTCAACGTTCAAATTTAAATTTTTGTTCCAATTTTTTATTAAAAAACTTTCAGCGTCATATGTGCAGAATCGCATTGATACAGGTTTCGAGAGTGCAGGATCGTGTGTTTCAGGTTCGTGGGTCGCAGGATCGCCATGTAACGATACAGGATCGCCATGTAATGATTCTGGATCGCCATGTAAAGTTATTCGTGGTCCGTTATACTGGTTGTTCGCATGGTTGCTTTGCGAACTCGATTCACGGCTGCGTCTTCGCTTATATTCTTCTAGAGTGATGGTCTTCACTCTTCTAGGATAGAAGTTTGTCAACAAAGAGAGGAATGGGTCAGAATTGATGTTACCTACAGGCATCCCTTGGGTTGGCACATATTTGGCGCAGTCGGAAAAGACAGGCAGCCGATATTTCTAAGTAAGAATTGCCAAGATATGGGGCAATTTGCTGTCTGCCAATTTTGAAAGGCAGACTCGTTGCCGAATAGAAGGCAACGTTATTAAGTAACTGACCACTAGCTTGTTCCGTAAGAAGTTAACTAATGTTCCGAGCCTCAGCCCAGTCCGTTCTTTTATTTCCAAATTTCACTTATTGCTATGTATATTTGAAATTGCTTATTATTTAAAAATCCCTACTCTAGTCTAAAATCAATTTACCCTAACCAATCAAACGCGATTCAAATTGATTCCCACGGAATTCGTTGCTTGCAATATTGATTGCATTGCATTGACCCAATTAACGTCGCACAAGTGGTACTTTTGCTTAGTTTGGGTTGAATGCCCTACTAAGAGTTTCTCACGTTAAATTTAGATTGATATGTCGATGCAGGTTCTAGTACGTGCTTAATATAGAGCTTACTGAAATTTGTGTAGGTTGTCAGCTTATGTGAGATATTAGTTGTGTATTGGCTAGTTCCAGGTTTGGAACTAGGAATACGCCAGAGTTAACACTTTCCGTTTTCGGTTCCGAACTACTGGAGGGTACAGGGGCTACGAATGGATTTATTTTAAGGGCGGAGACCTCGGATGTTGGTGAGGCCTCTCCGTTTTCCAGTTTCTTCGCTGCATTCAAAACTCGCATTCGACTTTGTATACCCCTGCTTTCCCTCATCGATAGCAGAATATAGTGCGCTCAGTTTCGCACTTATCGTAGAAGTGTTCTGCCTTCTGACAGTTCCATCAATGACGTTGATAGCGTATTTCAGATAAAGTTAAGTTTGGGTATTCCTATCAACAGGTGCTTCCTGCATAATAGCAGGGATTGGCGAGGGTTTGGGTGGTACAGGCGTGCAGTGTTCAGTACCTTACTCCGAGACTAGTTGTCGGGCGCCAACAGGGTGTCGTGCTTGAGGGCGAAAGATACCTCTCTAGGAATCTAGGTTTTCCTGTCTCCGCGGATAGATGCGCAGCATCTGCACCGAGGTAATTGGAAGATGCAGCAGGCTGTTACGGAGGTACATACGCAAGTTCAAGCGCAGTAACTCCGTCAGTTCAACATAACCTATGGGAGACGTCAAACGGTCGGTTAGCCGGAGAATACTGTCACAAAACACTTCAAACGGTTCGTGTGATCCCTGCTTCCGGCTGCGAATTAGCTCTCGGAGTTTTAACTTGGAAATACCATCTCCGTAACGATTCCGCAACGCCTGGCAAAATGCGTGTCATTTCATATATTGCGTGCCACGTAAGTACCTCCAGTACCAGTCCGCTGCTTCATTAACCAGTAAAACGTGCAGAAACAGGCATAGCAAGCTGATATTTCCTCGAAGGTTGTTTCGAGCTAGTGCGCGGACCTGAAACAAAAATTTATCCACTTGTAGAGATCCCCGTCTGCTAAACTTCAGGTTCCACCCTTAGATAATGGTAAGGGCCCGTTCGGTGGAGAGCGGGTTGAGATAAACTTGCTGGTCGATAGAATCATCCAACATATGACGATAGCGTCTATGGTGTGGAGGGGTTTCCTTCAACCGCACAGGACCTGGTGGAGTGTGTGGCTGCGCCAGACTCGCTATCTCTTGGCTGCCTCCGTCTCGTACCAGTTGAGGCAACCATTGCTGTAATAGTTATAGAGTCAATGCCGGAGTATTTCCGGCCTCCGGTTGAGCGGAAATCATGTCTGCACGCTCATCCTACCCCAGATTCACTTGTTGTAGAGGAGACGTTGTCGTAGCTGTGGCTCCTTGCTCTGGTGTAGAGGACACCATTCGCCGAGCTGTCTGTGAGTAAGTTTGGCAACGAGATGACCTATTCCAAGGTCCTTGAGATTGAGTCAAAGGTCAAGATTCCTTTTCTGTCGAAGGACCCGTAACTCCTCTCCGGTTCCTTACGGTGGTCGGTTTTAGATCACTAGGATCGCAGAGCTTCCGACACAAGGGACAGCTTGGATTCTCTCTCGGCCATCGCTCCATGCACATGGCGTGGAACACGTGAGAGCAAGTGGCTTGCACGGCTGGCGCCACTCCGTCGTGCTCACATGTGCAAATAGGGCACACGACGTCGCTGGGTGAACTGTTGCAAGCGGAATGTGTCTAAGCGACATTTTAATTTTCAATTGCTAGCACAAAAATACATAAACGACAAGATCTCCTAGATTTGGGATACTGTTACTATGGTCGAGAAAAAATTTGAATATATTTTTTTCTAAATAGATGAGAGTTTCCTGTTGAGTTCCTCCCTGTTTTCGATCACTGAAAAGGATCCCCGGCTGCATAGACAGCACCCATTGAAGTTCATCTTCCATCGAGAGTGCATATTTGCGTTATTACAAAGAGAAGAGAAAAAATTCCCAAAGAAAACAACTCCGAGCTGCCAGGAGAGCGGACGAACGCACGTGCGACTTAGCGTTCAGTTCTTTGTAGTTCCTGCGACCGCCGATATCCCGGATACGCGGCTCACTTCACCTGTACCGCATTCAAAAATTATAGAGAACTTCCAATACACAAAGGCAAGGTACAGATCGAATATTTCACGAGACCAATCAAAGTAGAGTTGACCCACCAAGTTGGAAGCTATCAAACGAAAGAGACGAGCCTCATTGCACGTACAAGTATTCAGGACATCACGTTGGGACTCCCTTTCACGAATCAAAACAAATGGAAGGAGAGTTGGATGACCTGCACCATAAGAATAACTCAAGTGAGCTGCTCACAAAGTCCAACTTCGTTTTGTGAGTAACCTCATTTGAAAAGATCAGTTTCCATGTCAACATCTGACTGGCGGAAAGTTGTTTGGGGCCCCACGTTGGGAGCCATTTGTAATGAAGTTAAAGTTGGCGAACGATATCGCATTGAAATTTCACGGCAACAAGATATTCGTCTTGTTGGCCACAATGGACGTTAAGTTCGGGGACGAAACATCAGACCCTTGTGTTGTTCCGATGAATTTGGGTTCGACTTCTATCTACCTAGAGGAGTGATGGCTGCTGGCAGGCCAGCTTAGCTCGGCGCGTAATGTCGTGTGTGCGTTCTCTAGCATCAGTCCCGAATCTCATTTCCAGGGATTCATCCATCAATTTGCCCAATTGTTACGTTCGCCACGCAACGTGGTCGACCCACAACCCATAAGGGCAGAATGGTGGTCTGCCTGGTTCGTGAAGACCCCAAATCACCATGCGGGTAAAAGCCGTCTTTCGGGAAATGGAATAAGCGGATCGCCACTTCACCCAAACAAGCTATCAATGAATTAAATTGTTACTAACGAACTAGATTGTAGGGAGTAGAGGTTTGAATTATATAAATATAGAGGAGATGTAGGTTTGTAGGGATATTAGATTACATAGCTAAGTAGGTAAAAAGTTTGTTATGGAGAGTGTTTCCGACCGTGCGAGAATCAATGATGCACGTTCAGCTTTTAATAAAAAATATAAAATTATTTTATTTAGTCAAGTCAATATGCACATTGCGATCCTACCGATATTAACTTCTATCGAATAAGAGAGAATGAGCCCACTTGAGGTCTCGTATTTATATTCTAGGTTTAGGGTGCGGTTCCCGCATTGTGACTGGTCAAATTTTGCCCTTTTATGGTCAAGAATATACATCGCATGTTGCGTGTTCTATTTTTAGATAAGATAATCTCATGGTGGTCTTGGATGGGTGGTTAATTTCCTCCGTTGTTAATTAAAATCATCCCAATTTTTTGAGTTCAATTAATTTCTTTCTTTTAGGGCTTTGTGATATGCCTTGTCGATTTCTGCCCTGAATTTATTGTTCTTATATTCATTGTATCTTTTCCACAATTTAATTGAGAAAAAGTTATTAAAGCAATTATGATAATTGACGCTACGAATTACAAGATGCTGATGAAAGGATTTGATTCTTAAGTTAATGAGAATTTGTTAAATGATTGTACATTTGAGAATTTATGAGGTGATTAATTTCTAAGATTTTATCAATTTGAACAGTATTTTCTACGTTATGAGATGACCAGTCTCTATTGTTTGTAATTGACAATTGTTTCGTTATTTATTGTGATTACGTTTGAGGAATTTATAATATATTTTCCATTATAGTTTTGATTATTAACCATGTTTGTTCCCGTAAGTATAATTGTAATGGGGTTAATGCGATTAAATGTTTGGTCGTTTTCTTGGATGATGCTGCATTTGCTGGGGTTTCCAAAGATTAGTGGTATGGTACAATTGTCGTTTTGATTTTCTTTACAGATGTTTACATTGAGTATGTTTTTACAATTTTTCTAGAATTGTATATTTATTGTTTTTGGAACCCACATATTGTTTCATTTAATATTTGCCATATTTGTTTGCTAAGGCTGTGATTTGGAAGCTTTTTATTTAATTTAATATTATTGGATACTTGTTTGCGAATGCTGTTATATTGTCTAATCTTACTACAAATATTTCTGCGTATTCTAAAACGTTAATATAGGTTCATCTATTATTCATGTTTAATTATCTCGTTGATTCCTTTGAGATTTAATACATTGAATAACAAATTTTTATTTTTTGCTAGATTTATGGCTTCATTAAAAAAAAAATTGTTTTCTATATAAATTTCATTTATGGTTTGTGTGTAGTGGATGTTCAGTATTGACTAAACTCCATTATAGTAGTCTATCCATAGCTGTTGGAAGAAATAACTGTTCAGTATTAACAAGGCTGAGTCGTAGTAGTTTGCTATAGCTGTCGACAAACAAACAGCAAAAAAATAGAATATAAATTGTTCAGCCTTCAGACCATATAAACAGAATCGGTTATAAATTGTTCTCTGAATAAAGAATTAAAAAGTGAAAACGTAAACTTGGTTTCAGTCGTTAAAAAAAGCAATTCATTTCATACAAAAAAAAAGGAAATAACATAAATGAGCTGCTCCTCAATAAGAGTAGTTCCGCAAAACATTGTGATCATTTGATGCAGGGTTTTGCCAGACATCACGAAAATAACAGTGGATATGCCTTTTTTGCTAGCAGATTGAATCTGGTTTCTATGTCTTAGTTAATAACTTTCTGTTTTTGATTATTTTCAATTATGGAGTTTAAAGAAGTTTTTATGATTTCCTGTTATGAATTTTATTATGTATCCAAGGAAGTTCAAGGATCATTTACATTTATGTTTTTTTCAATTGTTATAAAAAATTGTCGATTCTGGTTATGGTAGGGTTTTCAGAAGAATCAAAGTCTGGTTCGCTTTAAACCTGTTCTAATAATTCTGTAAATTTTGTTAAGTTGGATATGTGATACATAAAATCATATTCCTTGAATGTAATGCCGCCTTTGGTTGGTTGGTTGGTTGTAGTGGCAGCCCCCTTTTATCCAAAGGTAGCTCACTTAGGCCACGAGAGGCCCATTGTGATACCACAGAATATAAGGGTGGCACTAGAACCTGCGGGATGACGAGAACCATCCAGATTCTCGAATAAAGCCGGCTATGCAGCCAATGTCCAAATCGGCTGTTTCCGTGAGGTTGTCTAGGAAGGGTGTGCCCAAGGTTTGCATGCGCTTCCTGGACAGCGCCGGACATTCACACAGAAAGTGTTTAATGGTTTCTTCCTCTTCCTCTGATCTGCAACTTCGGCAGAAATCATTGAAAGGGACACCCAGTCTTTCTGCGTGTCTGCCGATCAAACAGTGTCCCGTTAGTACGGAAACGACGGAACTCAGGGTGTCGCGGCTTATGTTGAGGAGCCGCTTGGTGCGTTTGGAGCACAGTGCGTGCCAAGTTTGTCTGGTTGTGCTACAGGTTTCTTCGAGCAGCCAGGCCCTATTCGCAGCCTCCACGTAGTGCTGCTTAAATCCTAGCTTTATGGAAGCTAGAGGTTGGCCGACTTCGGGGTTAAGTGTATATTCCTGAAGCTCGGTGCCAGCTCTCGCTAAGGCATCTGCTTCGCAGTTTCCAGGTATATCACTATGCCCCGGTACCCAACAAAGAATCACTTCACAGTGAAGCGACAACACTTTCAGTTGTGAGCGGCATTCCATCGCAATTTTAGATGAAGTATGCACGCTGGATAATGATTGGATGGCAGCTTGACTGTCAGAAAAGATGTTTAAATTTCTTGTGGAAATTTCCTGACTTCTCAGCCAGTCAACTGCCTTATAAATCGCAATGACCTCTGCCTGAAAGACGCTGCAGTGGTCTGGTAATCGGAAGGATAGTTTCAGGCCTAGCTGTTCTGAGAACACGCCACAGCCAACTCTTCCCTCCATTTTTGATCCATCGGTGTAGATGTCGACCGATTCCTGTATCTCATCTCTTTCTGTGGTCCAGTCCTCCCTATTCGGGATGACTGTCCTGAAACCATGGTGAAAACAGGGAATCGGAGATGCAAGGTCCACTTTCCCTGACGTTGGCCCATCCCTCCGTAGTATTGTGGAGTGACCAAAGTTATCCTCATGCCATAGTCGCAGAGCTTTTAATCGAACAGCAGTGCACTTGGCCTGCTGTCTCGTAAGTAGCTCTGTCGGAAGCCAATTTAGTAGCATAAATAATGCCTTTGTCGGGGTAGTCCGTAGAGCCCCGGTGATTGCAATAGCCACACTCCTTCTGACCTTGTTCAGCAGGTTTACATTTGATGCTTTCGCCATAGCAGGCCACCAAATAACTGCGCCATACAGAAGGATTGGTTCCACTATCGCCGTATAGAGCCATGATACAATTTTGGGTTTTAATCCCCACCTTTTCCCAATAGCTCGTTTGCAGCAGTAGATTGCGCATGCAGCCTTGCGTGCTCTTTCTGCTGTGTTCGCTTTCCATGCGAGTTTAGAGTCCAGAATTAGACCTAAATATTTGACCTGATGAGATAGGTTGGGACTTATCTCCTCAAGCTTAGGTGGGACAAATCGTGGAATTTTATACCTTCTTGTGAAGAGCATAAATTCCGTCTTTTGCGGGTTGATCTTTAGACCACACTCTTTGCTCCATTTGGTAAGAATACCTAGGGCAAAGTTTCGTCTTTCCGATAGGGTGTTAACAAATTTTCCCGATATTGCTATTGCAACATCGTCGGCATAAGCTACGACTTTGCATCCAGTCGCTTCTATTTTTGACAGGAGTTCATCCACCACTAGGTTCCATAGAAGGGGTGATAGCACCCCACCTTGTGGTGTGCCTCTGCAAACCCTCCTTTGTAAGGTACTGTTTCCTAGCGTGGAGTTGATTTTCCTGCTGCTAAGCAGTTGACCGATGAACCCTATCAGGTTGTCATCGGCATTGCTTTCCCCGAGTGCTTTACCAATAGCCTTATGGCTGATATTGTTGAAAGCCCCTTCGATGTCTATAAAAACTGCTTGCGTGTATTCCTTAACGCTTAGCGATTTTTCGATATAGCTGGTGAGCGAGTGAAGAGCTGTTTCAACCGATCTCCCTTTTGTGTATGCGTGCTGCGCATTAGAGAGTGGTTTCAGAATAGCTCTCAGATGGATCTCTATCAGTCGCTCCAGAGTTTTTAGCAGAAAGGAGGTGAGACTGATAGGTCTGTAATCGTTAGGTGAGGAGTGGGATGTTTTACCCGCTTTAGGTATGAAAACTATTTTTGCTTCTCTCCACTGCTGTGGAATGTAAGCCATCCGTGCACATGCTTTGAAAATGGCGTTCAGCCATGGCAGTGCTATATTGATACCCTGCTGGATCTCAATAGGTGAGATGTTATCCATGCCAGGGGATTTAAAGGGTTGAAATGAGCTGATTGCCAAGCGTAGGAGCCTGTCATTTACAGGCACAGTAGTTGGCATGCAATCCGAGAGCGTGTGTGGATCCGCTTTGTCAGCCACATCATCACGGGAAGTGCGTATCCACGAGAACAGACAGAGTCTCGGAGCTGGATTTCGTCCAGACTCCATTTGCATCCTTAACGGACCCTAGAAATGAGGGGGAGCTCGTCATGACTTTTCGCAGGCGACTGACATCTTTGGAGTGTTCTATTTCTGCACAGAAGCTTCTCCAAGAGGTGCGTTTAGCCTTTCTGATAGAGGATTTGAACTCCTTCAGTTTTGTTTTATAAGAAGACCAGTCATTAGTTTCTTTAGCTCGGTTGAAGGACTTCCTACATTCCTTCCGCAGCTCCGCAATGTCACTATTCCACCATGGGAAATAACATAAATGAGCTGCTCCTCAATAAGAGTAGTTCCGCAAAACATTGTGATCATTTGATGCAGGGTTTTGCCAGACATCACGAAAATAACAGTGGATATGCCTTTTTTGCTAGCAGATTGAATCTGGTTTCTATGTCTTAGTTAATAACTTTCTGTTTTTGATTATTTTCAATTATGGAGTTTAAAGAAGTTTTTATGATTTCCTGTTATGAATTTTATTATGTATCCAAGGAAGTTCAAGGATCATTTACATTTATGGTTTTTTCAATTGTTATAAAAAATTGTCGATTCTGGTTATGGTAGGGTTTTCAGAAGAATCAAAGCCTGGTTCGCTTCAAACCTGTTCTAATAATTCTGTAAATTTTGTTAAGTTGGATATGTGATACATAAAATCATATTTCTTGAATGTAATGCCGCCTTTAGTTAATATAAAATTCTTGTCATCTATGTTCGTTATGTTGAAGTTATTTAAAGTATTACCCATGTGGAGTATCAGGGTTAGGAATATTATTCGATTTGCGGATGTCATCTATGCGGATGATTCTCCCGTTGGTTGTTAGAACTATGTCATCACGGTTTTCTTGGACTGTATATTTTTGAAGTTATACTTCTTTACGCAGGGTAGTGAGAAAATTTTTGGTCACGTGGCGTTACGTTTAAGTGTTCGTTCGTTCGTGCTAGATAGTGTGGAAGCTGCAATGGAGTAAGGGGACAAAGTACTAGAGTGAAGGCAGCAAGGGCAACATTCTCTATCTAATCTTCCTTTGCATATAGGCTGTGCGAGCGAAAGAGTGTCATATGTTTTACCTTTCCCCACCGGGCCATATAACACCCTGAAGCTTCGCTTCGCCGTTTCCCCGGGTCTCCGGTTTTTATTTTTACTTGATGGAAGCCTGATTCCAAATCTATCGTTGAAAAGACTTTAGCTTTTCCGAGATTCTGGATGGTCAAATTCACATCTGGGATTGGGTAGCGATCTGTTTTAGTATGAGAATTCAATTTCTGAAACTCTATAACTAGTCGTCTTTTAGGTTTCCCTTCCTCAGTTACCCCTCTCTTTGGTACAACCCATATAGGCGAGTTATGTCATGTCTGAGTTATGATTCCTCATCAGTTTGCCTTTTTTTTCGAACCGTTTATTTTCGATTGTATAATTAATCTTTTGTACAGATTATTGGAATGAGAATAATTTTAGCTTTCGTTTTACAATGTTTAATTCGATTCCCGGGACCTTGGATGCTTTTACTCCTATCATAATTTCATAGTCAAAATTATCCACTACATAGAATGTTAATTTTCGTTTACAAATTTCAATTTCACGTTTATAATTTATTTTGGCTTTGCCACACATTGTTGTATAGTATATTGGGTTATTTAATTTTATGTTTTTCCCTAAAGTGCTGTCACATCGTACGTAATTATTTGTGCTGCCGGAATCTTATAATGCAATTATTTTTGCTATGGGTTTACTATCCGATTTGGTTCTCTGTTTGAGCTCCGTACACGGTAAACCCTCTTAAAGTCTAAAAAAGAACTTACGTCTATTTCTTTTTGATTATCATCATATTCTGTTTCATGTATTTGGTCGTTCTGATTCACGATATTATTTACTCTTTGTGCTTTATATAGTTGTTTGTACCGTTGAGATGAATCTAGTTCTCTCTTCATTGCTGGCTGAGGCTGATGCTGTGTGCTATTTTCAGGTTGTCTATATTGATGCCTGTTCTGCACCAATGCTTGAGTTCTTCTGTATCTATCACTGTTGTCTATATTCATTGGTTCGTTTGGGTTTGACACGTAGACTGATTTATTTGTAATTCGCGGCTGCTGTGAATTTTTATACTGTTTGGTGAAATATCATGATTATGCTTCTTCAGGGTCTGTATTCACTTGGTTTACCCAAAAACACACTCAAATTTTTTAATACTTCTAATTCGATTTCTTTCTCATAATTATATTTGCACAGTTTTAATGATGATTGTACAGATGTAATGATGATTTGACGTCTTCAGGTTTGCGATTGAGCGGTTTTTTTCCTTTCCTTTACTTATGATCTCGCTACTGCAATTTGAAGAGATATCAACAGGATTCAGTTGAAGCGTTGAAGACAGTCCCCTTGATCTGCACCTTGATTTTGGTTGATCGGAAAGTATATAGTCTGCTTGTATTTGCTCCTTCGCTGAAAGTCCTTGTTGGATTTATGATCGTGATTGACCCCCCAATTAATGATGCACGTTCAGCTTTAAATTAAAAATATAAAATTATTTTATTTAAAATCAAGTCAATATGCACATTGCGATCCTAACGATATTAACTTCTATCGAATAAGAAAAAGTGAGCCCACTTGAGGTCTCGTATTTATATCCTAGATTTAGAGTATGGTTCCCTAGTTGTGGCTGGTCAAATGTTGCCCTTTAATGGTCAAGAATTTAGATCGCATGTTGCGTGTTCTATTTTTAGATAAGATAATCTCATAGTGATCTTGGATGGGTGCTTAACTCGCGCGAGGCTGCGTAATTGAAGTATCTTCAACAGCTCAATCATTACAGTCAACGTCGCAGACCGTGCAGATAAGTTGCCAGCAATCACAGCAATAAACAACGCTCACCCAATCGCCGCAACAGATCCAAATCCAGGCTCCGCGCTGTCTACAATACGCCAATGGAGCCCCCTATGCGCCTGTGATACCCACAAACATTGGTTCACCATGGTTAACGACTGCCACGATTATTTCACTGCGTTCCAATCGCATCCCACAGGCAGCAGGAACAGCATTTCCTCCGCACCGAGGTACAACGCTCTGGCCAAACCAACGAAGCTTCAATCACCAGCGTGCGTCGCCGAAACCGGTCCCAAAGCTAGGAAGCTTTTATGAGGTCAACAAACTCGAAGACGTTGACCGTCGAGGTAGCAACGGAACTGGGGTTTTGAATAAAGAGGATTTCGAGAGCAGCGTACGCTCTTTTTCGTTGCGAAGCTTAAGGGGTGAAGACTTTTGTGCGTTTGTGCGTTTGTGCGTTTTTGGTGTCGATCTCTTTGTTCGGTGCGAACCTTGAACGGTCTGCATTTTTCCGAGTTCAGATCTTCGAGTAATAATAGTGCGGTGTGATCTGTCATAACCGCGCAAATCTTACAGTGAAAACTTTTCTACAGTAATTTCCCTGTTTAAGGTTATGAAAATATATCGAAAAAGTTAGGAAGAATCCTGAGACCAAGAAACCGAGTGTTATATACATTTAGACGTAGTGAACAGTTCAAGAATTGAATGTATATCCGAGAGTTTTGAGTGGATTAAAAGGATACTTTTGAAAGTCAGCAGTTTTGGGTGGAAATACGCAGTGCCAGAAGAACACACATATCGTAAAAGTGAAAGGGAGTTTGCTGTCTTTAACCAACTGAACCCCCACAACATCGACCAGTACAAAGAAGCAACATTTACGCTAGCTTACGAATGTTGGTCGAATTCAGTCAATAGGAGTAGTGGAGCCAAATTAGAACGACGGCGGACAACCAGCGGTGGAAGTAGATTAAGGAGGAAACAAACTGTAAGTAGATTTAAGAATACATAGTTAACAGTTAGCTAGGGTTTAAGGAAAAAAAAATTCAGTGAATATAGATTTTTGTTATTGCGTAAAGTGGCGGAGCAGGAATCGCGTCTCCGGCAATTGGGTCCTTTGTTTCAGATCACCTTTGTCGCTGGTTTTGGGTCATCGCGGATCCTATTCCCGTTTCAGGATTCGCGGACAGGGCAGTCCCGGCGCAGAAACGGGTGGAGCCCCTTCCGTGCTACTCTCGTTGAGAAAGACGAGCTTCAGCGGAGTTCGCCATGTGCAGATGTCGCTGCCTGCGCCCGCCCTACCGTGGCCTAGCGCTTGTGTGTCAGCATGTGTTGTGCGCACTAGGCCCACCAATAGTTACCTCAGCCGGGGTGAATCCTGTTCCTCAAAGCAAGAAGGAGAGTGGATCCTTAGAAAAACTCTCGCTCATAAGATTGTTCATCCATGTTTATTTCTTTTTTTTTCATTCGTGAATATTTGTAACATTTGCTACCTTTAATGTCAACGCACAGTTTGTGATTATTAACCTCCCAGTATATGGGAAGCTCTTGTAATCGCCTCGAAAATCGAAATTGAAATTTTCAACATATCTTTACGTGTTGAGGTCTTTAGAGTATATTTTAAGTATTTTAAGAAAGAAGTATGCGTTATTTTCAATTTCCAATTTATCTTGGTCGTTTGAAAGTGTTTCACTTAATATTAATATATCAGCTTGGTGAAACAATTTATCTTTATTGACGTCGATGATTTCAGTTTTTATGGTGCCAACATT
This sequence comes from Oxycera nigricornis, assembly GCA_963942545.1. Lineage (NCBI taxonomy): Eukaryota > Metazoa > Arthropoda > Insecta > Diptera > Stratiomyidae > Oxycera > Oxycera nigricornis. The sequence goes on from OZ012660.1 coordinate 75,597,564, forward strand.
TTTATAGATTATTTTTATGCCAGATACATTTTTCAAACTGTGATAAGATAATTTAAATTCTTTGTAAAATCTCAATCGCTGCAGTTCTGCTAGAGCAGGACTGTTAACTTTAGAATTTATATTTTTTCTTGGTAATTTAGATTCACCCAACATGAATAACTCACATAATTTAGTCACTCGACTTAATGCAACGTAAAACATCGACAAAGTTCGTCCTTCAGTTATTGAAAAATCCAAGCAAATTTATCAAAAGTTTGACCTTGACTTTTGTGAATAGTTATTGCTTCTGCAGGAACGACGGGAAATTGATTCTTAATAACTTTATATTTGTCATCATGACCCATATTCATTTGAACCGAATTTTTTTTTATGGGCGTTAAAGTGTGATCTATATTATGTTTGGTCATATAATCATGATAAAGAGTTCTAGCTTTTGTACCAACTCTCATAATTTGGAACTTTAACCACAATATAGATGGTTTATCTTCCAATTGACATTCACTGTATTTCAAAACACCACAAGCACCATTTACTAGGCCATCTTCATTATCGACATTAGTTACTACCATATGTTTAATATTTACTTTCAGTTGAATATCGTCAAGTCATCCACTACTACATTTTTTTTTCAATGATTGCAGTTTTAATTCTTTTTCACGTTCATTCACGTCTTTCGCAAAAGTTACTTCAGCCGATGAAGTATACAATTTACTTTTACTTTGAGCTATTTTCCTTGCATTGTAAGACGTTACATTGATATTAGTAGCATATAAACTTATGGCAGTTTCTGGAATATCAGCTACTTTTTTCATTTCTCTAGATTTAATTAATAGTACATCATTATCGGTCATTTTTCCAAGTGCTAAATTGTTGAAGGCATTTGTGAAAGACAAATCATCTTTCTGTCACATTACCCCCGTTAGTTCGTAAAAATCAAATTGGTCACATGATGAAACAAAAGCAGAATGTAGTGTGGCACCATTGATTAAAAATGCTGCTTTACCGAATGGAGCACATAAAAGTACAATCGGTACATAAAATTACAATCGGTAATTTATCAAAATAGTCTGTTACCAACTGGTATAACGTGATAATAACTGTACTTTTACCAACACCAGCCGGTCCACTTAGAAATATGTAGAATGTAGTTTTACCTATTTTAAAACAATTTAAAATATGAGCCCCTTAAAGCACAAGTGGTGTAACTCCAATTTTCGGTTTTTTTAGCTAGGCATGCTACTGAGTAGGGAAAAGTTTGTTCTATTTAATGCACTAACAGTGTAACTCCTAGTTCCCATAGCAACCGCATAAATTGCAGTACTTACTTGTGCAGTCAATGCTGCCTCCTATTAGTTGACAGCACAACCGGTGCAGCTGGGAGGTACACCATTTATGCAGTAACTTTCGTAAAGAAAGGATTTACTCTCTAGTGTTTTCATTAACAGTAACAAAACATAACTTATTCTTTTATGAACTTCACTTACGAAATGCAGAAAAAGCTCGCGATTCCATGATAGCGGATGCTGAAAAATTAGCTAACAATGACAGCTACAATGCATTCTCGTTTGATTTGGAGAAGTCTCTGCCTTTCCCTAAATTGGTGTGTCAACAGGCCTACTACAAACGTAATATGTACGTATACAATTTAGGATGCCATGAACTTTCGACCAAAATGGGATTCATGTACTGTTGGGACGAAGTTTGATTAAACACATAGAGTCTAGAGCCCCAGCAGCCAAACATATGGTTATGTATAGTGATAAATGTACAGCGCAAAACCGGAATTGGAAAATTGCCATGACATTAATGAAACATGTCCAAAGTCCAGACAACAACGTAGAAATAATTGACCAAAAATTCATGCAAAGTGGACATTCATTCCTCCCCAACGACTGTGACTTTGCATCGATTGAAAATTTCAGTAAGTCGCAACAAATTTACACACCTGACGACTGGCACAGAACTATCGCTATGTTGAGGAAAAAGAAAGCCTTTCACGTGACAGTTATGACGATCGATGATTTTTTGTCAGTCGAAAACATCCTGAAAAAAATCAGCAAAAGAAAGAAAGACTGTGAAGGCCATCCTGTATCGTGGCTAAAAATACAATGGATACGCTACCAAAAGAGTGAGCCATTTAAAATCCTTTTCAAGGAAACTATATCTGAAGAGATGCTGTTTTCAACTTTGAATTTCATGCCAACGGGGAAAAAAGGACGACCGGTTAATGTTTGTAACATTGATCAGGGTAAGCTATACACAAGCGCTCGGCCTGTTACGAAAGAAAAAAGGAAAGACATTATGGACCTGCTGTCATACATCCCTCCAATACACCACAATTATTTCCAGAGGCTTGTCATTAGCAAGAATGCTGAAGATGTTTGCCCACTTCAGGAAGAAGATGAAGAAAGTGCCGATGAGTAAAAAAATATTATTTCACTTATTATTGTAATAAAACAGAGTTTTATTGATAATGATTCTGTTTTTGTTTACAATAACACCTTAAAACTATTTACAGCAGTTAAAGATGACATTTTTATGGAGTTTTATTGAAAAAAATATCCAAAAGTACAATGCTGATTTTTATATAGAACTTGCAGCAAACCCTTTAATATCTCAAAACAAGAAAAATTGGAGTTACACCACTTGTGTTTTAAGGGGCTCATATGCAAAGCAAATTCTTTTTGCTTTGTGTTTAGGTCTTTCATCATATTCCAAAGTCTAGGTTCTTGTACTCTCATTGGAATTGTGTATCGCGTTTTATCTTTTGATTTTTTAGGTTTGCTTTTAGTCGGTTTCGCGTCAACGCCTTGTTGACAAATATCAACACATTGATCTTCAGGAAGTTCATCATAACAAAATGGCTCATCATTATCATTATTTTTGTTACAATTGTCGTACTCTACTTGCTCTAAGGCTTTGTTGATAGATTCATCACTGATTATTGAAAATTTTGTTTGATTTTCTATTATAGTTTATTATTATTAGTATACATTCTTTTAAAAACCACTTGTTCAATTTCTATCTTTTCATTTCTCCAATGCAAAAATAATAATAATTGTTTTCTATAGTAATTAGCTGGATCTTGCATTAACTTGTATCTTCGATATCTAATAATTGCAGATCTCTGTCGATTTCGTGAAATACTATCATTTTTATGACCGTGAATTATATCAATATCATCACTTTCATCATTTTCATCATCAGCATGTGATGTTTTACTTTTGCTTGTTCCAAAACTAGCAGCATTGTTGGCTAAACAAATCCCATCAAGTTTTCTATTTCTTTTACTGTAGTTTTCAAAAACATCGTCCATATATATCGCAGTGGAATCTTTCTTCAAACACTTTAGCGCAATTTCCGATTTCAACATAAATATTCGTTATTCTATAGGGCTTGTATTAATAAATATGGTCTTTCGACTCTTTTTAGATAATGGTAATGATAAAACGTGATAAGCTGCTTCCTGAGCAGACATCAAATTACTTTTCAAAAAAACATTTGCAAGAGTTCCAAGTTTTTGTTTAATACTTAAATTATTGTTATTACAGTCGGTCGCAGCTTCTCGCAATAGTTTTGATAATCCACCTTCAATTTTGCTGATGTACTTTGCCACATAGCTTATCACAGCATACTCATCGAGAATAAATTGGAAATCAATATTTGCTTCGAATAATTGCAAAATATTTTTACTATAAGAGTTGATACTCACTTCTTAGCTTGTTCTTTTCAAAAATACCCGTTTCTGCTGTAAAGTACTACGTATTGCAAGAATATATTCTTCTTCAGTCATATCTAATATTTCTAAAAAAAATTTAAAAATAGGAAATTTTTTCATGGCATAAAAGCTGCGCATCAATGTATCAATCAGTGGCGGCTGGTAGGAGTTCAGTATGGTGGGGCTACTGGTACGAATTTTTCTATCACCAATATAAGTTCTTATGTGAGTTTCCACTCCATCAAAGAGGTACCACATGTGGAGCGGTAACCGATTTTGAGTGATCGGTTTCCCCAAAAGTAGATTCACTGGCAATCAAAGGTATGTTCCTATTATCGTGTTTTGAATAACATTTAAAGCTCTAATAAAACTTCAGTGTACTCTGAATAAAAAAATTTTTGTTCATTATTTATTTAATCAAAATCATAAATACCAGAACCTGAAGAACCCTTTTCTGGAACAAACTTTAAGCACTACAAAACTTTAAAAAATATCAAACACTACGAAGGCACATCAAGTACTAATACCATGCACTACACTGATGAGATTACTTTTGCATTAACAGTCATCACCTTCGGCCCGTCGTTAAAAAAATGTTGCTCATGCCTGCTCAAAAGTATTATCCAGACCATGCCAAGACTAAACGTTATCGAAGCACTGAACGGGCTGCTTTTGATTAGCCCGTCCACGATGTATACACATGTATTTCAAACACGCACACTCCCGCCGCTTCAGCATAGAATTCACGCAGCCATTCAAATCGAAATACTCTCTTTAGGGGCAAAACTTATGTAGCCCCTTGCTCTTAGTTAAGGTGGAAAATTGTCAAAGAGAAAATAAGTTTCAATTTTACTCTCAGCTTTTACTCGGTGCAGGCACAACGAAGCGAGTCGAAGAGAAAAACAAAGCGTTCTACAGTGCGTGGCAAGAAGACTATGTGAAAGTAAACAGCATGGGCGAAAAAATGCTACATTGTATTTTGAAATGAAATTAAATTATGAAAACTATAATGAAATCTATAATGATATTTTATTAAATTTGCACTAATATAGGCTCATCAGTAAGTGGTGGGGCTGAGCCTCACTAGCCCCAAAGGTAGAGCCGCCACTGGTATCAATAGTTTCATATGACTTTGATGCAACTTCAGTTTTGACAAGAGATTCTAGTATCATAGTACTTTTCATTACTGGATAAGAAACATGAAATCTACATTGCCTTATTTTTCATTCTTCATAACATGTATGAGAATGTTTATGGATTTGAAATTTAATGTATTGATCATTTTCATCATATTTGCATGTGAGAAATTGGTCAATAAATTTGATTAGTTCTTCATTGTTTGCATCTTTCTCATATTTTGTTGCATCTTTTAACCATAATAGCATATGCTCATGTGGAATTCCAAGTTGCTGAAACTCCACTCGTTCTTTAACTCTTTAATAGTCACAGAGCGTTTTCCTGGACTATATTTCATTATTGTCTGAATTAATTCGGGCCAATGTAATTCAGCCGCTGATAACGTTAATAAAAATGTAAGTTTTCCTGATTGGCGAATCATCGCTAATAATTCTTTTTTCTTTTGTTCACAAAATGCTGGTCAAGAACGAATATATCTGAACATTCGATATCCATCATCGAATTTGACTATGTCTCTGATGATATCTGGATTTAATACATTCTCTGCCTTTAGTTTTTCATCAACATTTTTCTTTCCTTTTCTCAAACATATGTTGATGCTTGATAAGCATGCCTTTTCTAATTTTTTCTTTGCAAAAAACAAAACTCGCGATGGAATGCATGATCGGCGGTCATAGCGTCTTACTTCTGACTTAATGCGATCTGCATAAGATACATCTTTAGGTACGCTCATTTCATGTCCTGCAAATATTCTAGGAAAGCATAATTCATCCAAATCTATATTATGCCATGGAAGTGGACGTTTGTTTTGTCCTGGTGCAATAATATTGACAATTGGTGAATGGTTTTCTGTGATATCCTTATTATGACCAACTAAGAGAACTTTGTCATTATTTATTTGCTGAATATTTATAAAGTGGGTGGATTGTTTCAAATTTTCTGGATGTATTAAGCTATGAGACTGAGATAAGTCTGCTAGTAGTGAATTGAAAATCTCTTGATCAATGTTTTTCAGAAATTTTTATTCATCTTTTGCAGTTAGTTTTTCACTATAATCATTTTCTGCATTCATTAAACCTTTCTCATCGACAATAAAATTCACTTTGTCTTCACGACCCAGATTAACGTAAGGATCAAAATACTTTTCGTCAATATTTACATCATATTTTTATACAGCGGTTTATTAATAAGATATTTAAGAGCTTTACAAATCATTCCTGGCCTGACTGTTTCAAACATATAATCACTTTGGTGAGGTACATGTATTTTCAATTTCACTAGAATTGTCTGCATATTATTAAATTTTCGCGGTAAAATTCCCAACATATTACACCTCCTTTTAATCATAATTGTGGATTTAATCCTCACGGCTTTAATGCCCGAATTCGCATGAAATTTAACTCCGGGGCCAACATCCTTTCTTCAAGGTCTGTGAGCTCCGTGATAGTTTTTGGTACCGGGCCCGAATTCCTCAGAAGGGTTCGTTGCTTCGTCTCGGGGACTTCACGTGCATCAGGTCAACAGGTACACATCTGTTTGCTTTGAAATTTTGAAACGATACCGTTCGCCAACCAACTTTCATTTCCTCATTTCATTACAACTAACGAATTTAAGACCGTTACTTGTGGATAAATTGTAAATTTTCCCATTATATGCGTATTTTTTGCACCTAAGCAGATATAGTCCGAAAGAAAGTTATTAATTTTTGTTAAAAATTGTGAACCGCTTTTATTAATAATTTTTGGCTTACAACGGAATGATTGAAAAACAGACCCTCACAACAACATGAAACGAATGAAGGTGTTTCTCTTCTAAATTTAATAAATTGATATTTCAATTTAATGGGAAGCGTGGTTTCGGGGTGCCGCATAGCATTCTCTTCAGGTGCTGTCATTTACCATCCGCCACCAGACAGCACGACCACGGTTAGGCTTATTGATGGATTAATATAGAATAGCGACGTAAGCAGATATACGAAAACCAAAATTGACAGTCGTTATACTTCGCGGATAGAAATAATTATACAAACCAGTTGAAGTAAAACGTGCGTAACCCATCAATAAGCTTAACCGTGGTCGTGCTGTCTGGTGGCGAATGGTAAATGACAGTGTCTGAAGAGGATGCCATCCGACACCCCGGAACCACGCTTCCCATTAAATTAATGATGAACCAGCATCTGGAACATAAGAACCTCCACCATTGTGCAATAAAAGTGTTAGTGACTTACTAACCAAAAAGCACACTAGAAGGCGAAGTTTTCGACTAGACTAGGAGGTTCTTACCTATGCTAAAATAACTAATGATATTTTAAGTTCAAAAATGGATCACATTTTTTTCCATTACATCTGTGTATAATTTATTACGAAAACGAATAAAATCATTTTCTCTATCTACCCTTAGTGTTTTTGCATTACTGATCAATTCACGATTTCGACATTGCCTATTTTCCCTTTTCTTTCTAATATATAGTTTAATTTTCAAATTTTCTTTACGTTTATAGTCTCGAAATTTTCTAATATTTTTCATTCTTACCAAATTGTTGTTGCCTTCGCGTGTTCTATATGCTCTTTGCAGCCACATTAATTTATTTCCAGTGATATTCTTTAAGACTTCCTGCTTTAAGTATTCGCAATTTCTTCTCAATATTTTCATCCGTATTAAATTGTGAGCCCTTTCCAGATTTTTATACGATTCCGATACACGTAGCGTTTGCATTTTTTTCTTATTTTTGATCGTTTCATTTTGTATATATTGCCATTTCTGGCGTAAAATTTAATTTCTTTTCATATTTTTCATCCGTTCAGTGACCATATACTTTTTACATTTTCTAAGCATTCTTATTCTATTGAAATTGCTTTTCTTTTCGTGCAACCGATAATTGATATTTTTTTCCTTAGTGTTCGTATTAGTCTTAGCGTTTTCGAATGTTCTCTTTCCTTACGGTTCTTATCATTACGCAATGTTTTGAGTCGGTTTTGAGTTTTAAGATTTTTCGTTTCCCGATATTTTTCATCACTACGCAATGTGCCAATTCGATTTTCCGTTTTAAGGTTTTCTGTTATTCTATATTTTTCATTTTTACGCAATGTACTGATTCGATTTTGCGTTTTAAAGTTTTCTGTTGTGTTATATTTTTCATTTTTACGCAATGTACTGATTAGATTTTGTGTTTTAATGGTTTCTATTTTGTTATATTTATCATGGCTACGCAATGTTTAAATTCGTTTTTTTAATTTAAAGGTTTTCTTTTTTCTTATATTTGTCCTCTTAACGCAATATTTCGACACGTTTTTGCGTTTGATGTTTTTCTTTCTTCTTATATTGGTAATTTTTGCGCAAAACTTCCATACGTTTTTGCGTTGCAAAATTTTCTCTCACTTTATATTCTTTATTGTTCCTTGAATCATTCATTCGTTTATTTGCGCTTTGATTTTTCATATTTTTGTTTGTATACGAACGCAACTTGCGCATATACTCTCATTTCTGATCCCGCCTGTTTTTCAATTTGTAAGTAACAACGATTTTGTTCATAATTTTCTTTTTATACGCTAATTTTGCCTTTTTACTAAGACCTTTCTGAGACAATGTTTTCGTTTTCATGATTATTATTGTTGATTTTATTCTTTTTTTGGTTAAATTTTATGTAAATATCTTCAAAGCCATCAAACGCAGCAAAAAAAAACATCAACAACATTCACAAACTAACACAATTGCAAAAGCGAGTATACGACTCGAATTGGCTTTTTTATAATATTTTCACGCACACACTTATGAGCCGGGGAGGCGAAAATTTGGGCAAAATGTCTATCACTTAAATTATTATTTAATCAAACACATACGGATACACTCGCATACACAGTAGACAGTTATTAAAATACGATCAATTAGTTCCACACATATACCGTCCTATGAAAAAATTTTCAATTTTTTATCAACAGAAATCACCCAACGTATTTGAAATAAAATCGAGGTACACACGTGACTTTCTCACAGGAAGAAAGTTTCGTTACTGATTTGGTTATTTAAACCTTTCGTCCAGAAAACATAAAATATAAAGACAAAATATATTATCATTTTCACGGCAATGAATGCCTGGATATGCAAATGCAGACAGTGATTCATCCTTCAGCAGACAATTCCTAAAATAGAACATCTTTCTTTACGGATAAAATGTTTTCCGCGGCACAACCCAATTATTTCAAGGCTGTCCGGTAAGGACTTTTCATGGCCTAGGAATTAAGGAGCTGAACCGTGCAAGCCCACATGAACAGGTTATGACAAGAGTATGACCCAAATGGCAAGAGATACATTCTGGTTAACACCAAATAAGGCAAACGAAAATTTTAGTTGTAAACGAAACTGCAAGAGCAATTAAAATAATAAGAATAATAATTGGACTTGGGACTTTGATTGATGATAATAATGAGCCTCCATCTCTGGAATCGTTTATTATAACTTTAAATAATCTGATCAACAATTTATAAGAAATTAATGATCGAACAGTTTTGTTTGCAAATGAAAAGCTTTATTTTTTTTGCAATGGACGTTATACACATGATGGAAATTTTTTAAAATTCAAGTGCGATACCCATTAAGCGTTATATTAAAATTATTGGAATAAATGCGGAAGAGGAAATTGACAATCATTGCAAAACAATCGTTTACATTGATAGAATAATTAGTTGCGTTATAGAAAGGATTACGGCAAACTATTTTTTAACATACGAAGGTTTTTTTGATAAATTTAGACCTACATTGAACATCGCAACTATATGCGGCGAACCATATTGTCAATTCAAACAAGTTTGAAAAACTGGAGGTTAAAAAATAATATTTGTTTATTACTGTCTAGCCAGCGAAATCTGCGGCTGTGACGCAAATGAGTTCTTCAAATAACCTTGTTTATATTTGTGTAAATATTACTGGGAAGCTGACCGTATGGATCTAGAGGGTCGGACCATATGGTTTGTATTTCAATTACAATTACGTCTTTGTTGGAAAAGTAATTGATTTATTCTAGAAGATCGTATTTCCTAAGATATTTACTTTATATTTCAAAAAACACATAGTTCTGTCATACGGAGGGTGCATGAATATTGCAATGTTGCCATATTCACTTACGAGCTACTTAACATGAGTAAGCCTTATATCCTTGATTAGGTCAAGGTATTTTAATTGTACAATTGTTTTTATTACATAACTTAATGAATTACTGATGCAATTCGCTTAAATTCAGTTATTATCATGTATCAATATTTATACTAGTTAATTACTGCTCATCAATCGACAATAATCGTCGATCCGTTTCATGAATATGTACATTTTTCAATACACAAATAGTCGGATCAAATAGATTTGTAATGGCACGCGATCGACAGCCTGCTTGTCATTTTTTTGTTACATTTCCAATCAACACTTGCACCGTATATATTGTTTTTTTTTATGTAACGATGTCCCAAATAACATTACAACATGTTACTACGTGCCGAGTGCACATACTTTACATTACCTCTGTACTTCGTAGCAATTCGTGATATTTATGTTTGGCCAAACGAATCGGCTGCATCGATGATTTCGATTTCATTTGACATTCGTCGGACTCAATTTTGGATATTAAATCGAGCGCATTTTAAGTTGCTCGAACGCAATTTAATTTGAGAATACTGATCGAACTGAAAAACGTTTTGGTGGCAAGAATATTGGATGAATATGTTTAGCAGTACGAAGTATGATTCCCTCGACATCGTAATTGTCACTTTGCGAGACGACATCCGCCTTGCAGCCGGTTCGATCCTTGCGTGCACAAATCCAATACGTTTTGTAAGTTGATTTCCGATTCATAGCAAAATTGAATACACCGTCTATTAACAATGTGCAGCTTCTTTGGCCCGTTGGAAAGTAAGCAATATGTGCTCTTGATTTTCGTTTCACATAGATTGGATGATTATGTTTAAATGAACTAAGAACAATTTTTTTGGACACCACTGATTATATTTGTGACGACACGTGCACGACATTTTGTACTACCTTTTTTCGAGCAAATCCAATAAGTTTTATACCCACTTCGACGATTTTTCACAAAACTATAACCACCCAAATCTAAAAGTGTACTGCCTCTTAGTCCCAGACAAAAGGGAACTTCTGAACACATGATTGATTTCGTTTCAAGATTATCACGCTGCGCACTTTTTTCGGAAAAAAATAACGTCCTGCCCACCATCACCTTTATTCACTGCTGGATTGCGACTCAGCGCTCACTCAAAAATCATGCTTAGTTTCGTGGAAATGAGCGGTTGTTTCGTCAATTTCATTTTATTTATCACATCAATACTCTTTATTGATGCATCCCGCCATGCTACAATTCCAAACAATTGCCAACACAAAGTGCAGGTTTTCCAGCACATTCGCCACATCGTAATCGTGTATTCTTTCGTATACAACGAAATCTATCACAGTTTATACATCGTAGAAAAACACTCAGATGTTTATTACGATTTGGATTGATTCGTGATCCCGGAACAGGAACAGGATTCTAGTTCTACTCAAGGTTGACCGTATTTACGACGGAATGCTGCTCCATTGCGTGAGGCATCTGTCATCAACCTTTCGTACCATCAACTCTTCCCGGATCAAGGTTAAAATCCTGTCGCCAGCGATCCAACTCCCGATCCGATAACGGTTCCCTCCAAAGAATCGAACAGGTAGCTGCCAAAACCAGGTTCCCTGGTTCGAGCGCTGTAAGCTGATTTTCGAGACTGACTTGGTGTGCGGCGTTGCCGCTTGAACGAAGATTATAAAATATTTTTTCCCATGCCCTGCGCTATTACACATCGATACATCAAATGCAATTTCCATAAATTGAAAATTTGCAATCGTAACAATTAGAACGTAGGTGCTTAGCAGTATTATAATAAGCTATGTGTTCAGTTTGAAATTGTACTCTAATCTATAAGGATCAGGCTCAGCCCTGATGTTGTTATTACTGTTTAAACAACCGCGTTCAAAATAATTTAACGCGCAGGGACCACTTTGAAAAAATTAACGCGTGAATTTAGTTTGAAAGGATTGACAAAGAAATACACATTAACAAGTCTTAAATTGTTTTAATATCGTGCAAAAACCAGTAGACGATCCTAACAATCTAAATGAAAATTTTCGAACAGTTTACGCGAAGCAAGTAACGTGAAAATCAACTGTCCTTATTCAAAGCTAAATGCGATCGTAAGTGAAAAAACCACAATTTATCAAATCGTGAAGCATGTTGAAGCGATTTGGCTCCCTAATAACCTGTAGTAACCAGAAGCAGAATAAAAAGAGAACGTCAAAAGGAAATCTTCAAATGATTTCGAAAAAAACGGACTACCCAGGATCACATATATTCCGTGATATGTACAGCAAAAAATGATCACTATTGTAAATAAATTTCTTTTGTAAAATAACATATATATAAAATAACATATAAATAAAACATTGAATTTCGTTTTATTTAACATATTTACATTTGCATTGGCAATATTATATTAACGTTATGGAAGCAAAGACTTTATTTATCAAAATAAATATCATCTATAACACACATTCTGAAAGATTATCATTTATTCATCATTTTTAATATTTAAACAATCATTCCTATAGAGGAAATTTGTGAAAAAGAAGTACAAGTGGGGTGAATGCCTGCAACTGTTAATTTTTTTTCATATTATAAATTTCGTGGTTTGATCTCTCAGTCTCTCTTGAGTATCCATGTCGAACCCTTCAAACTTAATCAATCCATCTCGACTAAGCACGGATAGTTTCGCTGAAGAGGTATCTAGCTTGGATGCCCCTGAACAAAATAATAATGAGAGAAACGTTATAAATTACTAAGCGAGTGGTCATCTCAGAGGAGACAAATTTCTTGTTCTACAATGAACTCAACCCCTGATAATGATGTCAATGTACCAATTAATCTCGGCAATAATGGGACTTTGTCAGATATGGACAAAATTTCTGATGTTGTTAAGAGTCTAAGAATCTTTTCTGTGGAACCAGGCGAGTTCGACTCTTGGCGAAAAGCATCGTTCGAATACTCCGCATCTACAACCACTTATGCGGTACGCCGCGATATTCCAGAATTTTGTCAGTTATACGGAACAAGATAGTCGGTCACGCAGACATCGCATTAGATTCTTACATTACTCTTCTAAATTGAACTAAAATTTCTAAGTGCTTAACTTTCCATTGAGATGTAGGGTAGATTGCCTTGGGAGTACAATCCCATATTGAAAAGTCATGACGAGCTCCCCACTTTTTTGGAGTCTTTTAAAAATGCAAATGGGGTCTGTACCAAATTTAGCTTCGAGACTCTGGCCATTCTAATGGACACGTACTTCTCGTGCAGGGAGGATGTGGCTGACAAAGCTTATCCACATACACCTCCAAACTACCTATCTTCCACTGTGGCTGTAAACGACAGGCTCCTACGCTGGCCAATCAGCTCATTTGAACCCTTCAAATTCCCTGGAATGGACAACATCTCACCTGTTGAGATCCAATGGGGAATAAAAGCACTGCCATGGCCAATCGCCACCTTTAACGCATATCTACGAATGGCTTACAATTCACAGAACTATAGACCTATCAGATAACCTCTTTTCTGCTGAAAACTCTTAAACGGTTGATAGAGATCCATTTGAGAGTTGTTGCGAAACCAGTATAATATACTATATATACACGGCACGCGTACACAAAAGGGAGACCGGTTGAAACAGCTCGTTACTCGCTTACCAGATACATCGAAAAATCGTTAAGCGTCAAAGAAACAACGCAGGCGTTTTTTCTAGACATTGAAGGATCTTTCAACAATGTCAGTCACATGGCAAAGCATTTGGAGAAAGCAATGTTGACGACGATCTGATAGGGTTCATCAGACAACTGCTAAGCAGCAGGAACATCAACTCCATACTAGGAATCTGAACCCTAAGAAGGAAGACTTGCAGGGGCACCCCACAAGGTGCGGTGCTTTCACCCTTTCTAGGGAACTTAGTGGTGGACAAGTTCCTGTCGAAAATAGAAGCAACTGGCTGGAAAGTCCTAGCCGATGCCGACGATGTCGCATTAGCAATATTTGGCAAATTCATTAAAATCCTATCTCAAAGACTGAAATTTGCCCTAGGTATTCTTACCAAGTAAAGCAAAGAGTGCTGGTTAAAGATAAATCCGCAGAAAACGGAATTTGTGCCCTTCACAAAAAAGTACGAAATTTTACTATTTCTCCCACCCCAACTAGACGAGATAAGCCTCAAATCGTCCCATCATGTCAAATACCTGGGTATAATTTTTAACTCAAATTTCGCGTGGAAAGTGAACATAGCAGAGATACCACGCAAAGCGGCATGCGCTTTCTACTTCTGCAAAAGAGCTATTGCGAAAAAGTGTGGATTGAAACCCAAAATAGTATCATGGCTCTATACGGTGATAGTGGAACCAATCCTTTTGTAGGGCGCAGTGTTTTGGTGGCCAGCTATGGCGAAGTCACCAAATGCAATTATCGGCGCTTTACGCACCACCCCGACAAAGGCATTGTTAATGCTATTAAATTGACTCTCGACTGAGCTCCTTACGAGACAGCTAGCCAAGTGCTCTGCGGTTTGGTTGAAAGCTCTGCGACTCTTGCATAACAAAAACACTGGTCACTCCACAATAATACGCAGGGATGAACCAACGCCAGGGAAAGTGGACCTTGCTTCTCCGATTCCCTGTTTTCACCATGATTTCAGTTTAGTCATCCTAAGCAGGGATGACTGGGCAATGGAAATAGGTAAGACACAGGAATCGGTCGACATCTATACTGATGGTTCCAAAATGGATGGAAAAGTTGCCTGCGACATTTTCTCAGAAAATGCTGGCTTGAAACTATCCTTCCGGGATCCAGACCACTGCAGTGTTTTTCAGGCAGAGGTTATTGTTATAAACAAGGCAGTAGACTGGTTGAGAAATTAGAAAATTTCTTCGAGAAACATGAATTTTTTCTCTAACAGTCAAGCTGCTATCCAGGCACTATCCAACGTGTACAACTCATTCATGATAGTAATGGAATGCCGTACACAGCTGAACGCGATGTCACTTTACTTTGAAGTGACTCTACACTGGGTACCAGGACCAGTGTTATTCCGCAAAATTGCAAAGCGGATGCCTTAGCGAGAGCTGACGTTGTGCTATAGGAGTATACACTCACACCCCAAGTCAGCCAACCTCTAGCTTGTATAAAGCTAAGATTTAAGCAGCATTGCATCAAGGCTGCAAATAGAGCCTTGTTTTTGGTAGAAACCTGCAGGACAACCAGGCAAACTTGGCACGCATCAAGTTCCAGACGCAGGTCCTGAGCACGAGTCGTGAAACTTTGAGTTTCATCGAGTCCATATCGACGGGGCATTGTCTAGTTGGCAGACATGCGGAAAGATTGGGCGTTCCTTTCAACGATTTCTGCCGAAGCTGCAAATCGAAAGAAGAGGAGGAGACAATCCAACATTTTCTGTGTAAATGCCCAGCACTGTGCAGGAAACGCATGAAAACCTTAGGCTCACCTTTCCTGGAAAGCCTCACAGAAGTGACTGATTTGAAAATCAGCCGCATAGCCGCATTAATACGAAAATGGAAATGGTTCTTGTCACCGAGCAGCTAGGTTCTAGTACCATCTCATACTTTGGTAGAATCACAATGGCCCTTTTGTGGCGTAAGTGAGCCATCATTTGATAAAGAGGGCTACCACAACAACCAATCAACTTTCCGTTACACTGATAAGAGAGATCCCAGCATTTAAACATACCAAATGAAAGCGTTGACACTAAGTGAAAATATGATTTTCCAGTTCTATCACAAAGTGCATAATCACTCATATATCCTAAACCAATTAGGCTCAATCGTTAAAGGTCAAGATGTGACAAATATGATGACTCTAGCAAACCGCGAAAAAGCACTGGATGCCTTTTTTAGGGGACTAAGAGGCGATCTGGCAAATTTTCTTAATTTTCGTGAACAGAAAGATCTACCACAAGTTCTGCATTGGTGTTTTAACTGTAGAATATGCATTATTGTGCCTAATATGCGCACAATTGGAATTCCGTCGCACGAAAGCCTTTTTACAAGTAACCACCTTCCGTTTCGCGGCAAAGAATAATGGTGAACTCCTCTAGACCAGCCCCAATTCCAGCACCTAGACGCCAATTTGATCCGTACTGCTTCGCAATCCACAAGTCCCTCGATATCCACGTTACTATCCCCAACCCAATCAACGATTTCAGCGTGAAAAAACCAAGACCATCAATATCAATGTTCCTACGCACAATTCAACCAACAATTTCAACGTGTGAATGATTTCAATAAACCACCACCGCGGCCACCACAAAGCCGAAAGCCCACGGACGCCAACCAGTCGATAAGAGCTCACGCTGTGAACTATGCTAATAAACCACAGGATCAACGTTAGTCCCAAAAACTTCTCCAACGGCTTTCCCACCACCATCAACCACCCAAATTCCAAAGAGTTTACTGAACGGAATAAATTGACAATAACGACGTCACAAAACAAAAGTACGAGAGAAACATGAACCACGAGAACGGAAACTACGATCAAACAAATCCGAAGAACTTGACGATATTTGTTTTTCAGATTAAAGCGCTCTTCACTTTCATATTTCAAACATGTTGCTAGAAGAAGAGAGCTTTTACCGGGTCTAACAAAAACTTTATACACCCTAAACATAACGGAATCCTTTACCGAACGTTTAAACCTTTTATGCTAAACTTTACTGAATATTAAAACCTTCTACGCTAACTCCGTAGGGGACAACATCGAAACCACTCATCACCCACATGTAAACTTTTTCGGTCCTAATACAGACAAAACCCATTTTTTTATTCTTCCTAGCTTGAATTCGTTCAATCGTATCATCGGCAATGATACCCTTAAGCAGTTGAAATCTGTTATCCATACAAATGAAAATTACATGGAACTGCACCCATATTTACGAATCCCTTTAAAACAGTACATTTCAGAGACAGTTAACAATATCAATCTTAGAACCACACATTTGACCGATAGACAAACAACAACATGAAACAACATGAAAATTCAGTTAGATAGATGTGAGTTTATGAGAAACGAAGTAAAGTTTTTAGGATTTATATTTATTTATTTCGCCAAAGCAAGGCAATTACAGTCAACATATAAAAATATAAATATATAAAATATACATTACAACAATATACTTAACCCTCAAATACGTGCTATATTCAACGTTAATTTATACTGTTGTATGCACGTCACAATTTAAGGGATGGATAATGGAAGGGCTTTAGAAATGCTGGATTTAAAATTGAACTTGGAGATGATAGGGGAGTAGTGTTTGCTCAAAGTGTTAAAGATTTTACAGCACCTATTAACTGGTTCATTATCTGGGCTATAAAGGTCTCTGAGAGCAAACAACAAGAATTGTTTTTGGACAGATTCTATTCTCGTATCACGAACTCCGAAATGTGGGTTCCATATATTGCAAGCATATTCAAGTATTGGGCGAACCAGTGAGGTAAATAATGATTTAGTTACCCACAGATTTTTAAACTCTTTGGCTCGTCGTTTAATAAAGCCAAGCTGTTTATGAGCTTTGGAGAGAATAGTATCGTAGTGCAAATTGAAGCATAATTTCTTGTCTAGGACAACTCCAAGGTCAACAATGTTTTCTTTCATATCCAATACCGTATTGTTGAGAACGT
This sequence comes from Oxycera nigricornis, assembly GCA_963942545.1. Taxonomy (NCBI): domain Eukaryota; kingdom Metazoa; phylum Arthropoda; class Insecta; order Diptera; family Stratiomyidae; genus Oxycera; species Oxycera nigricornis. Next base: position 75,615,172 of record OZ012660.1, read on the forward strand.
ATGCATTGTTCAATATTGTGGTTTTCCGGGAAAAAGTCAATACAAAACATTTCCCAAAGTTTAGATGCAGTTTGTTAACATCACACCATTGTTGGAGGGAAGTAAATTTTGATTGGAGGAAAACAGTATCAGATTGAGACTGAATGGTGTGATATATCTTTAGATCGTCAGCGTAAAGAAGATGTGATACGTCCGAGAGTTTTTCAGATATACATACAATCAGATATAAAAACATTAAAAAGAAGAGGGCCGAGGTGACTGCCTTGAGGTACACCACAGTGTACGAGAATCGGCTTGGACAAATATCCCTGAAATTCAAATAATTGACTTCAGTCTCTTAAGTAGGAACTGAGCCAGTTGAGCATAGAGCCGGCGATTCCTTTTTTTCTGCAATTTGGAAATAAGTATGGAGTGATCAACCCGGTCAAATGCTTAACTAAAATCTGTGTAGATTGCGTCAATTTGGTAACCCTTCTCCATTTTACATAGAAGATCGGCCCTTGCGGAAACCATGTTGTTGTTCATTTAGAAGAGGCTCAATAATAGCTGAGAGTTTATGGCAAACGATTTGTTCAAATAGTTTAGGGATTATATATAGAATGGCAATACCTCTATAGTTCAGGACAGAACACTTGTCACCACTCTTGAAGATAGGAATTATATGGGAAGATTTCCAATAAGTTGGGAAACTCTCATTTGTCAAAGATTTATTAAAAAAAAAGTGAAGAGGTACTACAAGCTGGTCCATACACTGTACCACAAAAAATGGAGAAAGTAAATCTAGGCCAGGACTCTTATTAACGTCAAGGTTGTTAATAGCTTCACCAATATCTTCCCTTGAGAAATACATGTTCGTAAGCAGTACCACTCGATTAACTTTGGAGGACTCCGTATCTACCGAAATCTTTGACGGTGAAAAAACTTGTTGAAATAGTCAGCGAAAAGATCACAGATTACTTTCGGAGATGAAGAAACGGTATTATTTTTGGTCATTGACGCTGGATAACCCGATGATTTCCTCTTGAGATTAACAAAATCAAAGAAATTATTAAAGAAAGTCTCTGATTATGTTTTCACCAGTTAAATTCACGTAGCGTTCATAGGCCTCGCGGTATTTGATTTTGTAATCTTCTGACAAATCAAAATATCTATTTTTTTAAATTCTCGCTAGCATTGTAGTTAAACTTTAGTAATTTATAGACTTTGTTTCTCTCATTCCTTAATGCGCGCAGATTGCTGTCTAGCCAGGGCTCAGATAACTGTTTTTCTTCTTAATTTTAGGTACATACCTTTCAACGGCGTCAAGAACTATTTGGTAAATAGAGGTCTATCTTTGAAAGAGTGCCTAACCGATCAACACTGTCAAGGTATAGTTTAATGCTTTCGTAGTCAGCATTACGAGAATCGTATACAATATTACAATTGTATGATAAGGGAGTTTGAGCTTCAGTAGTGGAGAGCTCAACTGTGAATGCTGTGTGGTGAGGGCTGTTAGTGAAGAAATGCTCCACAGCATTAGTAGGACTGACCACTACATCGTCATAGGTGTTGGTGAATATTAAATCCAACCAATGACCTTTTTGATTGGGACTGGGAGCGATTTGCTGTAAGTCATTGCCACAAAATCACTTACCAGATTCATATCACAAGAGTCGAGAACATTTGTAGAGAGAAGACTGTTATCATCTCCGTCCGTCATAAACGATAGATTGGGCGGTTGAAATCACCTAACAAAATTTGTAATCTTCTTTTAAAGATGCGGATAAAGAAGAGATTATCAAGAAAAGGTAGTTGTAGGCGGCTTCGTCAGATCTGGGGGAATGTAGAAAATGCCGATGTATAGGTAGTTTCTTTCGAAAGGAACCCTGATAATCATATGTTGTAAACTGTTATGAGGAGTAGTGTGGACAATATTACTCAACATACTGGAATGAACTGCAATTAAAACGCCTCCCCCTCGACTTTGCGTAGTAATGCGATAATCGCGGTCGTCTCTATATATTGTCCAATTTTCGTCGAGAATTTCCTCGTTTTTATAAGAATCACTCAACCAAGTCTCAGCGAACGCTAGGATATTAAACCGGCAAGATTTCGCGTCAAGAAAGAGTTTATTTACTTTGCCTCTCATTCCACCACAATTATGGTAGAAAAGCTTGAGGCTGACTCGCGAGGATGAGTTGCTAGGAATAGTATTTTTGGGTTGTTAGAAATAGTATTTTTTGATGACTGATTGATTCGAATAGACTATAAAATATAAATGTAAGAGACTAACTAGTAGCAATTTAGAGTAAGTCAACAATATTAAATTCATATTTTGAAATTACGTGTGAAGTAAATTAAGTATTATATATAGTATTAAACCTAGTAACAAAGTAAAAACACATGTAATGAAACTAGATAAAAGTTTACTGAAATATATTTTGAATTATATAAGAATTAAAAGTAGCATACTTATCCTATCTTTAGTTGAAAAATCCCAGGTGATCAATGCACATGCAGCAAGAATAGCACCGTAAAATTTTTTTCTATTAAGTATTCTGTACTAATCACTCAATCAGTACAAAACACATCTGAGCGGTAAGGGTGTAGTGTAATACAAACTACAACAAGCAAACAAAACATATGCCGACCACCATGACGGACGTAAACAATATTTATACATTGCCATCTGATAACCCTGCACGAGTCAAAGCATTATGAGTCAGGCTTTGTGGGTATATCCCAAGCCCATTGTTTCTATCATAAACAATGAAATAAGAGCGACTCAGCAAAACAATTGAAGACTGACGATGTGCACTGGGAATGAGTTCAGTATGGGCATGGCATAAGAATGAAAACGAATCCAGGGTTATTGACTTTTTATTGCTTACATCTGCGGTAAAGTTCTTGAAGCCAATAAACTGCACTTAATTGCATACACTTGCATTTTGTGATCATGGGAAAATATCGGAAATAGATTTAGGATTAGTCAGTAAGTTATACATAAGGAATATTTTTGTATAAAAGAAATGAAAATCAATGAATAAAATAACATTCATACTAGAGAATTTGGACTGCTTACAACGGCATCCTTCCTTTGATAGTTCATTGCGGCGCTTACGCTGCGTTAGAAATATAGGCAGCTCCTTTGTGTGCCATCATCTTTGGCACTTGCGCCGATAAATAGGTAACTTTAAACATTAGTTTGAATAGCACACCAAACTCATTTCATGGCGATCCTGCCAACCCATTTCACAATCCTATATTTACTTTCTTGCGGAACTTCTAATGGTTTACATTTTATGTTTGTATTTATTGTAGTGTTGTAGTACTTGTTCGCTTTGTTGCTTTTTTATGTCGATTTTGTTCACTGATATCTATCTGGTGGAATCTTTTCTGCCATATCTAATGTGGTGGAATTCATTTCAGTATAATTTCCATACACTTGCTAGAAAAAGTTTGCGTTCACCTGGTGTCAATCACTTTATAACTGTGAGTCGCGATATGATCAAAACGAACCCGAAAAATGTTCAGGCAATCGGAAACATGCCTACACCTGAAACACTTAAAGACTTGAGATAATTCTTAAGAATGTTCGGTTACTATAGAAGATTTATCGAAAATCACGCAAAAAATGCAAAGCCCCTTACTTCGCTTCTAAAAGAAGATGATGGACGATTATCCAAAAACTTTCCAGAAAAAAATTATCCTTCTAGACTCAAAATTCATCCATGCCATTGGAATTTTAAAAGACTGTCTAATTTCTAAGAAAGTAGTGCTGACACATCCTTATTCCATCAAAGAATTCCAGCTTACGTCTGACTACGCAGTCCTTCCTCAAAATAACAAACCCATTGTCTACCTTTCCAGAATTCTAACAAAGGCCAAAATATATTATGCCACCAACGAAAAGGAGATGTTTGCCATTATTTGGACTCTTAATTTCTTACGGAGCGCCCTATACGGTTCTCGAAAGGTCAGAATATCCACTAACCATCATCTTAAAATCGTAGTGGCAAAAATACAACCAGCAAAATTAAGAGATGGAAAGCCACCCCAGAAGAGCATAACCACGAGCTCGAGTATAAGCTTGGCAAAGCAAATATTGTAGCTGACTCTCTTTGGTGAGCTAACAAATCAACTTAAATCAATTCATTCACATCCACGGAAAAAAGCGATCAAAGCTCATCACATAACCTCATTCCCACTGTTGAAGTACCTATTAACGTCTTTAGAAACCAATTTTTTTTAAACTGGCGAAAGGACAGTCTCCAACTTGAAAATCCGTTACCGAACTTTACGAGGCACACCATTATCAAGCTTCAGTACACAGCCAATGGCATCATAAACTTATTAATAAGATACTTTAATTCGCACATTCTAAATCGTCTTCTAGCCAGTGAAGAATTTATGGGCAAAATAATTATAAAAATCACTAAAGCAATAACCGAATACGGAACACACAAAAATGTTTTGAGGATATTCTCAATGAAATGGAACAGGATGAGAAAATCCTGCAAACACATAGAAAAGCAAATCGGAATGCCGAGGAAAACCGTTTGCAGCTGCTTGAAAACCTTATGTTTCTCCACGACGTCAGCTAAAATAAAGCGCTTGGTTACAAATTGTTCAGTTTGCAACGAAAACAAATGCGAACGGCATCTTAATAAACTCTTTTTAAATTCTAGTCCAATCCGTACATTCCTCGTTTGGACAAGCCAAAGTTATTGTCTCGAAACCCAAAGCAGACATCAAGCAACCTCTGACTGATTTACTGTTCTGTTTTTGAGTACCATAAATTGTCGTAATTGACAACGAAACCTTACTATGATCTGCTTCATAACATCACTTCATTAATGGAAGATGACCTCAAAATTAAAGTGCATAAAACATGCCGATACACAAGTGAAGTTAATGGCGAATCGAGCACTGGCTCAGTACACTCACGGAAAAAATAAAGTGCCTGAAGAAAGATTGACCACCCAGACCCTTCGAAATTCTTATACAACGTGCTGTTACCGAGTTTTTTTTTCATGCACTCAACTACTAAGAAGAAACCAATTGAGCTACATTTTGGTCGTATCCCAGAACATTTTATTCGGCTATTCAACGTTGAGCGACTAAAACAACAACAGGCGACAGACATAAAGAGTCAATACAAGACGAAACAAGCAACCAAACACTACGCGATAGGTGAAACTGTATACGTAAAACTAAATAAAAGAGTAGGACCAAAACTGACAGCACGGTATAAACAAGGAAAACTAAAAAAACTAATGATTCTAAAATTTTAACCGAATCCGGAAAAATTAGACACAAAAGTCAAATTCGTGATTAAAAAATTTTGAGTTTCAAACTCCTCTCTTCTGCTATCAACGTAAATGTTGAAATTTTGGAGTTTTCGAACTCCCAGAATGTGTTTTTCTACACTGACATAGCGAAAATACAAAAAGCGAAATTTGCAATTAAGCCCATCTTTCGACATCGATCAGTACGAATGATTCGTAACAGACATCGAACCAATCCTCAACCTATGGTAAGTTAGGCAATACCCGACTTCATCTCACTTGTCCTTGTCCACCTTATTCGTAACCTGAAAATTCGAAAAACTTAAAGATCACTCGATTATATTGGTACTACTTGAAAATGGATTGCGGGTAATCCAGAAAACAATAATTTTCTAACTATAAAAGGTAAACTTTATAATGTATTACAAAACAACAATAAAAAATCATAACAAACAAAATGTACAATGATAGAATAAACAGTATCACCCAAGTTGCAAACGAAATACAATATTTTTTAAAAGAAAATGATAAAATAAATCTTACAATGATATTGGATATCCAATTTAGATTATCTTGAGTAAAAGAAAAATTTAAAAATATTAACCATGCTATTCATTGGGCTAAATAAAATGTAATTAGCTCAGTCATTTTAACAAAACCAGAAATCAAACTTGCAACTGATATCCTGCATATTCTGCCATATTCCACAATTGAAGGGGCCTTAGACTTCTCAGAAATAAAAATAATGACAAAAATGTCATCGATGCTGTACGTTGTCAATATTCCACTTACCAAAAGTCTAACTTATGAAACTTTGTTAGATCAGTAAGAAAAAAACATTATATGAGTAACATTGAAGTTGGTTAAATTTTGAATGATAAAATATTTGGCGTAATTAAAAACTGTAAGAGCGTAAACTTGATAGCTATTTGTGTACCTGATGAAATGGCGAACATTTCTAACACATTTTGCATTCCGAACCGTATAAAAAGCTTGACAGTCATCTGCAACAGGACTAGCAACGCTCACATACCTACCATAAAAGAAATTGAATCTGTTGCCATACTCCTCAATCAAATCTCTGGCAAAATCGAAATGCATGTAGTGTCACATAAAATAGATGGTACATATTTCATTAAATTCCACAGCATCAGCTTGACGATCCAAAGAAGAACGTTCATAAACAGATCAAGACATACCAGAAAATACTTGTCATGGCGCACGGCATGGAAAAAAATATCTTTGGTTCACTCAGAAGCGGTAACCCCGCACACCAGGCATGTCGTCTCAGGAACCAGCTTACAGCGCTCGAACCAGGGAATCTGGTTTGACTACTACCCGACCAGTTCTGCCGACAGGACCGTTATAGGATCGAGAGACATTCGCTGGAGTTAGAAAGAGGGAGTCAGGTTTGTGCCGGCTAACCGGATTAAAGTTTGAGGAAAAATATTGATTAGAATTGATTGCGGGACGAAAGAAAAGTATTTAAGAATATGAAGTGTGATTGAGAAAAGGAAGAAAAATCTTGTTCGGGAAGATCAGCGTAGAGAATCAGATTGGAGGTACTTGTCAATTTCAATGTACGTACTCGATGTGCATTGCATTACGTGGATCAAGTAGTGAAGTGGAAAAATCTGAAGAGTGGACCTTATGGATAATTGACAGGATTAACAGAACAAACTAAACAACAACCGTGAAGGGAAGCGTGAACTGGAAGCTGAAACTATAAAACAACAAGCACTAAGTACAGACGACAAACGAGAAGTACCTTCCCTTAATTGTAAATATAAGTAATTCTGACTAAAAATGTATCATCATGAATTCATGTGCATAATCTTTTACTCGAGCTAAGGTAGCTAAGATTACAAATATTTATAGATAAACGACGGAATAACAATTAATCATATAAAACTAAATCCTAAATGAAATAGTATAACTCGAATTTTGCTAATTAGATCCACATATATTTTTTTGAAGAGGATCTTGAGATTTGTCCAGAAGTAATAACGTCAATAGAATTAATGAGGTTGGAACGATATGATATGCATGTTAATTGTGTTTGTTTTCATATTTTTGATTTGTTAAAAATAGGAGATAAAACCTTGAAGAGATTCTAATCTTCAAAAAAATCCCTTTCTTCATTTATATAAAATTAAAAATAGAAACAGTTAAATACCTATTCAGACAAGCCGTGAGATGCGACCCATGAGGTCCACACGGTCAACTTCCCAGTAATATCTACATAGATATTAAAAACATTAAACACAATAAAAGTGATGGAAATAATACTACTTCAAATAATAAAAATGTACCCCTCATAAAAATTATTGGAATGATTTAATATTAATCGTCACATCTACGGGAGCGTCAATTGATTACGTAAGGATTTTGGTGCATTGGTTTGATTGATTATTCACGCGGATCAATCGGAGGGGGGACAGGTTACAAAGCAGTTTTTTCATTAAAGTTAAAACATGGTGCTGTGAAGACTATTGGAAATCTGCTCAAAGTTTGCAAATATTAATAAACTTTGATTGACTTTACAACAATGTCTTTAGAATAAGAGATTTAAGGTATTATGATTCGAATGAACCCTTTTTACATGGTGACTTTGAATGATTTTTTATTTTTAATTTAATTTTTTTTGTAATCATGAGAAAAGTTTTTGCTGGTTTCTCTACAAAAATTGATAAAATTTTATATATTTTACAAACATTTATTATTACGATGTGCAAATCAGGTTAAAAATGGAATTTTTTATGAAAAAAACACTACTTTTCTAAAGAAATTAATAAATCGTAAAAAACGCTTTACCAATTTTTTTAATATATAAAAACATCATAAAAATGCTGATACGCGTCGATTGACACCTTAATGATGGAAAGATTATATTTGGTTCTCGAGATATAATGAATGACGTAAATGACCTTGAACGTTTAATGATTTTTTATTTATAATTTAATTTTTTTTGTGAACATGAAAAAAAATTTTGCTGATTTTTTCACAATAACTATTTGGAGTATATAAATAATATAAACATTGATTACTTAGGTTTGAAAATCAGGTTTAAAATTTTGTGTTTTGAAAAAAAACCTAATTTTTTGCACTTTTTTTAAAAAAATTAAAAAACGGATCCAACGATTTTTTTTAACATTTGATAGAATCACATAAATGTTAATACGCGTCGATTGACACCTTAATGATGAAAATCGCATGTTTGGTTCGTGAGATATGGCGCATAACATGGTTGACCTTCAAGGGGTGAAAACAGCAAACCCCTCTGACCGAAGTGTCCCAAAAACTAATAAGCTCTTAAAATTGCAAAGACACTTCGATTGACACCTCAACGAAGTCGATACGACTTTGTTTACGTGAGTTATGCTCGTAGAAAAACAGCCCGCGAACGCACGTACGTACGTACGTACATACACACACACACACACACACACACACACACACACACAAACATACTTCTTTCTAAAAACACTTTATATATACTCTATAGACCTCAAAACGTAAAGAATAGTTGAAAATTTCAATTTCGATTTTCGAGGCGATTACAAGAACTTCCCATATACTGGGAAGTTAATAAAGCATGTTAAGAACGTATAAAACCCGAAATGTCCTTTTTTGTTAAAGATGGATAATTAGATGAGCTGGCGTTTTTCTTCAAATTAAAGCTAACATAAGAACGATTAGTGAACAAAACAAAAAAGATAAACATGAATTAAAAACCTTATCAGCGAGAGTTTCCCTTAGGATCCTTCCTCCTTCTTGCTTTAAGGAAAAGGGTTCATCCCGGTTGAGGTGGGCCTAGTGCGCATAACACGCAAGCGCTGAGCCGAGGTAGGCCAGGCCCAGGCAGCGACATGTGCGCCTGGAGAGCTTCACTGAAGCTCGTCTTCTTAATTGAGAGTAGCTCGGCCACCCCTGGAGATTGTTCTTGTACGCAGTATTGTCTCGGTAGGGACACGAGAATTCGTTGATAAAGTAACGTAAGAGGTAAAGCCTCAGCAGATGGTCAGTATGTTTTGTTTTGTTTGGTCATTTTTTGTCGGTATTTATTTGGGCAAATTTATTGCTGAATCTCTGGAAATGAGATTCGGGACTGATGCTAGAGAACGCACATACGACATTACGCTCCTAGCTAATCTGACCTGCCAATAGCCATCACTCCTCTAGCTAGATAGAAGTCGAACCCAAATTCGTCGGAACAACACAAGGGTCCGATGTCTCGTCCCCGGGACTTAACGTCCATTGTGGCCAACAAGACGAAAGTCACATTCACCGGCAAAGAAGATGTGTCGATTTACTCTTTTGTAACTAGCACGGTGTACTACCTTAATAGTATAAACGATACGGGACTTAAGAGCCTGGCAACGAGAGTTATTTTTTATGAAAAACTGCAAGGAGATGCGAAACAGGCCGTCATCGATGTACAAGACACGGGAGATAGGCAAACCAGAAATGAGAAACTGAAGTCACGCTACAGACCAGACATCGAGCCGTCCGAAATCTATAGACAAATAAATAATTTGAGAGCAAATACAGTAAGTGATTTATTTTTAGAAGTGTTTAAATTAAAAGTAAAGGCAAACGAATTGAAATTGTATTTTAAAAATGATAATTGTATCGACCTAACGAATGTAGAATCAGTTCTGGTGTATACAATGAAAGAAATGGCACAAGGTGTCTTGTTAGAAAAAATTAATGATGAAAAGAATTTGGAAAAAATATTAAATATCTTGCAAAACGGAGTTTTTTTTTCATGCACTCAACTACTAAGAAGAAACCAATTGAGCTACATTTTGGTCGTATCCCAGAACATTTTATTCGGCTATTCAACGTTGAGCGACTAAAACAACAACAGGCGACAGACATAAAGAGTCAATACAAGACGAAACAAGCAACCAAACACTACGCGATAGGTGAAACTGTATACGTAAAACTAAATAAAAGAGTAGGACCAAAACTGACAGCACGGTATAAACAAGGAAAACTAAAAAAACTAATGATTCTAAAATTTTAACCGAATCCGGAAAAATTAGACACAAAAGTCAAATTCGTGATTAAAAAATTTTGAGTTTCAAACTCCTCTCTTCTGCTATCAACGTAAATGTTGAAATTTTGGAGTTTTCGAACTCCCAGAATGTGTTTTTCTACACTGACATAGCGAAAATACAAAAAGCGAAATTTGCAATTAAGCCCATCTTTCGACATCGATCAGTACGAATGATTCGTAACAGACATCGAACCAATCCTCAACCTATGGTAAGTTAGGCAATACCCGACTTCATCTCACTTGTCCTTGTCCACCTTATTCGTAACCTGAAAATTCGAAAAACTTAAAGATCACTCGATTATATTGGTACTACTTGAAAATGGATTGCGGGTAATCCAGAAAACAATAATTTTCTAACTATAAAAGGTAAACTTTATAATGTATTACAAAACAACAATAAAAAATCATAACAAACAAAATGTACAATGATAGAATAAACAGTATCACCCAAGTTGCAAACGAAATACAATATTTTTTAAAAGAAAATGATAAAATAAATCTTACAATGATATTGGATATCCAATTTAGATTATCTTGAGTAAAAGAAAAATTTAAAAATATTAACCATGCTATTCATTGGGCTAAATAAAATGTAATTAGCTCAGTCATTTTAACAAAACCAGAAATCAAACTTGCAACTGATATCCTGCATATTCTGCCATATTCCACAATTGAAGGGGCCTTAGACTTCTCAGAAATAAAAATAATGACAAAAATGTCATCGATGCTGTACGTTGTCAATATTCCACTTACCAAAAGTCTAACTTATGAAACTTTGTTAGATCAGTAAGAAAAAAACATTATATGAGTAACATTGAAGTTGGTTAAATTTTGAATGATAAAATATTTGGCGTAATTAAAAACTGTAAGAGCGTAAACTTGATAGCTATTTGTGTACCTGATGAAATGGCGAACATTTCTAACACATTTTGCATTCCGAACCGTATAAAAAGCTTGACAGTCATCTGCAACAGGACTAGCAACGCTCACATACCTACCATAAAAGAAATTGAATCTGTTGCCATACTCCTCAATCAAATCTCTGGCAAAATCGAAATGCATGTAGTGTCACATAAAATAGATGGTACATATTTCATTGAATTCCACAGCATCAGCTTGACGATCCAAAGAAGAACGTTCATAAACAGATCAAGACATACCAGAAAATACTTGTCATGGCGCACGGCATGGAAAAAAATATCTTTGGTTCACTCAGAAGCGGTAACCCCGCACACCAGGCATGTCGTCTCAGGAACCAGCTTACAGCGCTCGAACCAGGGAATCTGGTTTGACTACTACCCGACCAGTTCTGCCGACAGGACCGTTATAGGATCGAGAGACATTCGCTGGAGTTAGAAAGAGGGAGTCAGGTTTGTGCCGGCTAACCGGATTAAAGTTTGAGGAAAAATATTGATTAGAATTGATTGCGGGACGAAAGAAAAGTATTTAAGAATATGAAGTGTGATTGAGAAAAGGAAGAAAAGTCTTGTTCGGGAAGATCAGCGTAGAGAATCAGATTGGAGGTACTTGTCAATTTCAATGTACGTACTCGATGTGCATTGCATTACGTGGATCAAGTAGTGAAGTGGAAAAATCTGAAGAGTGGACCTTATGGATAATTGACAGGATTAACAGAGCAAACTAAACAACAACCGTGAAGGGAAGCGTGAACTGGAAGCTGAAACTATAAAACAACAAGCACTAAGCACAGACGACAAACGAGAAGTACCTTCCCTTAATTGTAAATATAAGTAATTCTGACTAAAAATGTATCATCATGAATTCATGTGCATAATCTTTTACTCGAGCTAAGGTAGCTAAGATTACAAATATTTATAGATAAACGACGGAATAACAATTAATCATATAAAACTAAATCCTAAATGAAATAGTATAACTCGAATTTTGCTAATTAGATCCACATATATTTTTTTGAAGAGGATCTTGAGATTTGTCCAGAAGTAATAACGTCAATAGAATTAATGAGGTTGGAACGATATGATATGCATGTTAATTGTGTTTGTTTTCATATTTTTGATTTGTTAAAAATAGGAGATAAAACCTTGAAGAGATTCTAATCTTCAAAAAAATCCCTTTCTTCATTTATATAAAATTAAAAATAGAAACAGTTAAATACCTATTCAGACAAGCCGTGAGATGCGACCCATGAGGTCCACACGGTCAACTTCCCAGTAATATCTACATAGATATTAAAAACATTAAACACAATAAAAGTGATGGAAATAATACTACTTCAAATAATAAAAATGTACCCCTCATAAAAATTATTGGAATGATTTAATATTAATCGTAACATCTACGGGAGCGTCAATTGATTACGTAAGGATTTTGGTGCATTGGTTTGATTGATTATTCACGCGGATCAATCGGAGGGGGGACAGGTTACAAAGCAGTTTTTTCATTAAAGTTAAAACATGGTGCTGTGAAGACTATTGGAAATCTGCTCAAAGTTTGCAAATATTAATAAACTTTGATTGACTTTACAACAATGTCTTTAGAATGAGAGATTTAAGGTATTATGATTCGAATGAACCCTTTTTACATGGTGACTTTGAATGATTTTTTATTTTTAATTTAATTTTTTTTTGTGAACATGAAAAAAAATTTTGCTGATTTTTTCACAATAACTATTTGGAGTATATAAATAATATAAACATTGATTACTTAGGTTTGAAAATCAGGTTTAAAATTTTGTGTTTTGAAAAAAAACCTAATTTTTTGCACTTTTTTTAAAAAAATTAAAAAACGGATCCAACGATTTTTTTAAAAATTTGATAGAATCACATAAATGTTAATACGCGTCGATTGACACCTTAATGATGAAAATCGCATGTTTGGTCCGTGAGATATGGCGCATAACATGGTTGACCTTCAAGGGGTGAAAACAGCAAACCCCTCTGACCGAAGTGTCCCAAAAACTAATAAGCTCTTAAAATTGCAAAGACACTTCGATTGACACCTCAACGAAGTCGATACGACTTTGTTTACGTGAGTTATGCTCGTAGAAAAACAGCCCGCGAACGCACGTACGTACGTACGTACATACACACACACACACACACACACACAAACATACTTCTTTCTAAAAACACTTTATATATACTCTATAGACCTCAAAACGTAAAGAATAGTTGAAAATTTCAATTTCGATTTTCGAGGCGATTACAAGAACTTCCCATATACTGGGAAGTTAATAAAGCATGTTAAGAACGTATAAAACCCGAAATGTCCTTTTTTTGTTAAAGATGGATAATTAGATGAGCTGGCGTTTTTCTTCAAATTAAAGCTAACATAAGAACGATTAGTGAACAAAACAAAAAAGATAAACATGAATTAAAAACCTTATCAGCGAGAGTTTCCCTTAGGATCCTTCCTCCTTCTTGCTTTAAGGAAAAGGGTTCATCCCGGTTGAGGTGGGCCTAGTGCGCATAACACGCAAGCGCTGAGCCGAGGTAGGCCAGGCCCAGGCAGCGACATGTGCGCCTGGAGAGCTTCACTGAAGCTCGTCTTCTTAATTGAGAGTAGCTCGGCCACCCCTGGAGATTGTTCTTGTACGCAGTATTGTCTCGGTAGGGACACGAGAATTCGTTGATAAAGTAACGTAAGAGGTAAAGCCTCAGCAGATGGTCAGTATGTTTTGTTTTGTTTGGTCATTTTTTGTCGGTATTTATTTGGGCAAATTTATTGCTGAATCTCTGGAAATGAGATTCGGGACTGATGCTAGAGAACGCACATACGACATTACGCTCCTAGCTAATCTGACCTGCCAATAGCCATCACTCCTCTAGCTAGATAGAAGTCAAACCCAAATTCGTCGGAACAACACAAGGGTCCGATGTCTCGTCCCCGGGACTTAACGTCCATTGTGGCCAACAAGACGAAAGTCACATTCACCGGCAAAGAAGATGTGTCGATTTACTCTTTTGTAACTAGCACGGTGTACTACCTTAATAGTATAAACGATACGGGACTTAAGAGCCTGGCAACGAGAGTTATTTTTTATGAAAAACTGCAAGGAGATGCGAAACAGGCCGTCATCGATGTACAAGACACGGGAGATAGGCAAACCAGAAATGAGAAACTGAAGTCACGCTACAGACCAGACATCGAGCCGTCCGAAATCTATAGACAAATAAATAATTTGAGAGCAAATACAGTAAGTGATTTATTTTTAGAAGTGTTTAAATTAAAAGTAAAGGCAAACGAATTGAAATTGTATTTTAAAAATGATAATTGTATCGACCTAACGAATGTAGAATCAGTTCTGGTGTATACAGTGAAAGAAATGGCACAAGGTGTCTTGTTAGAAAAAATTAATGATGAAAAGAATTTGGAAAAAATATTAAATATCTTGCAAAACGGAAGTTCAAAAATTATTGTGTTAAAAAAGAATATAAAAAACTAGATAAAGATCGTCAAGAAGTGAAATTTTTTTCAAGAAATATAAATTTCAATAATAGTAAAAGTTATGATAACTATCAGGGGTCAACACGTTTTACCAACGACAGACGCAACAAATGAACGAAAATAGCGCAGATAAAATAATGCGAAACAGACGACAAAAATTTAATTCAAACTATTTGCATAACAATTCGGGAAATTTTGCGCGACAAGGTAATGAAAATGTACGAGGGTACTACACAAACTATAATACAGGCCAATATAGGAAACACAATACGGAGACCCAAAGGAACAACAATAGTTGAACCCTATATAGAAGAGTAAATGGCACGTTGCATCAAAATTGATATAATTCAGGGCAGTATAAACAACGGGCAATATAGCCTATGGAAATAGATAATATCCAATACCAGCCTATGACGTCAGGAAGGAGCCATTGGCAACAGCAAAATAGGATAAAACAATATCGCGACAGAGGCAACAATACTCAAAAAAAAATTTTTATAAATTAGCCCCGGCACAATTGTCACAAATCGAAAAAACTATAAATATCGGTAAGTTTATTGCCTTATCAGATACAGGGTCTTCATTTAGTATCATAGATAATAGTATAGAAGAAATCATTAAAAGAAATATTAAGCCACTTCATTTCACCATAATAGATAGTAGGGATGTAATGAAATACAAGGTACATAGGGAGTATGAATCACATCAAGGATCTATGGTTAGGTGGAAAGCCAAAAAACTTTATAATCGAAAATACCAATTTATAATAGGAATTGACTTATTAAAAAATTTAGCTGCCAAGATAAATTTAGAAGATAGAACGGTTTAAACAAATAACAAGCCGCGAAGTGCGATCCTTGAGGTCCACATGGTCAACTTCCCAGTAATATCTAGATAAACATTAAAAATATTAAACACAATCATAATTTTGAAAATAATACTAGTTTAAGTAATAATAATGAGAGGTATTCATAGCAGTAACAGGAATGAGTTAATATTAATCATATCATCTATGGTAGTATCCAATGATCACATAAGGCTTCTGGTGGATGCGGGTAGATTGATTGGATCAATCAATCGGTGGGGACCTTTTCTACGTTATTTGTTATTTTCACATCGAGGATTGAAGAACAAAAGAGCGCTAGCAAAAATGAATGCATTTTTTACTCTCATTGAAGAGATTTAGGCGCGTGATGGCCATTTTGAATAGTTGCGTTCAAAACTGCGATGACTTCAGCATAATCACTGAATTTATATTTTTTCACGATTTTACATCAATGAGATTAATAATTACTTTATATTTTCTATTGGTCTTGAATGATTTTGAATATGCAGTCAAAAATAGGTTCAATTGCATTTAAAAAAGTGTTTTACAAATGATGATAGAGGAAGTACATCACTGAAATCTTACAATTACTAAAGATTAAATCTACTAAAAACTTCAATTTTTTATTTAATGAAAGCTTTTTAAAGCATATGATCTTGCAAAGTATTGACTTAAAAAACATTTTACCATTCAAAGCGTTGATTACCACAAATGCAAATTTGATTGAAATTTTGATGATTTTGAAAACTTAAACAGTTTTTTCGACTGAAAGACTGTAAAAACTATTAAAAATCTGCTCCAATTTAGCAATATGCAATATTTTAAAACTTTGATTGAATTTACAACAATTTATTTAGAATAAATAAAATTTATAATAGATAAATTTTATAAACATTTGTTACTGTGTTTTGCAAATCAGGTTAAAAATATAATTTTTTTTTAAATATAAATATTTTTCTTTAAAAAACCCTAATTTATTGCATTTTCTTCTATTAAATTGTAAAAAAACGGCTGAAACGAATTTTTATAATGTTCAAAGAATCACAAAGATGCTATTACACGTCGATTCACACCTTAACGATGCAAATATTATATCTAGTTCGTGAGATATAGTGAATGACAGAAATGACCTTGAAGATCAAGATGACTGTTAATGATTTTTTATTTTTTATTTAATGTTTTTTGTAACCATGAGAAAAAGGTTTGATTATGTTTTACAAACACTGCTTGGAGTAGATAAATTTTATAGAAATTGATTATTATGTTCCGTAAATTAGGTTAAAAATTTATTGTTTATGAAAAAAACCTAATTTTTTGCACTTTTTTTGTAAAATTGAAAAGCGGCTGCAAAAATTGTTTAAAAAATTTGACAGATTCATAAAAATGGTAATACGCGCCGATTCAAAGCTAAATATGCAAATCGTATGTTTGGTTTGCGAGATATAACGAATGACAAATATGGCCTTGAAGATCATGATGACTGTTAATGATTTTTTATTTTTTATTTAATTTTTTTTAATAATGAGAAAAAACTTTGATGACATTTTAGGAGAACTGTTGGGAGTATATAAATTATATAACCACTGATTGCTTTGACTAGAAAATAAGATTAAAAACTTATTGTTTTTGAAAAAAACGTAAAGTATTGCATTTTTTTTTTTAAATTGAAAAACGGCTCGATGATTTTTTCCAAAACTTGATATAGTCACAAAATTTTCAATATGCGTCGATTGGCACCTTGCTCAAGGAAATCGTAGGTTTCGTTCGCGAGATATAACGCATGACAGAAATGACCTTCAAACGAGCAAAACAGCAAACCCTCCGACTGAAATTTCCGAATAACTAATTAACTCTTCAAAATGCAAGGACGCTTCAATTGACCTTTTAGGAAAGTCGATAGGACTTTGTTTACGTGAGTTATGCTCGTAGAAAAAAGGGTTCACGAACATTCACACACACACTCACATACATACATCTCCCCTTCTAAAAACACTTTATATACAAACAATTAGCAGAAATGGAAAAACAAGGAGTTATCCAGAAAAGCAATTCGAGATATTCCAGTCCGCTGGTAGTGATTCCTAAGAAAAGCGAGAGCGGAAATGAACGACAATACCGTTTATGCGTAGATTATCCACAACCAAATATTGAGGCTGCCTTCGACAAATTAGGAAGAGCAGTGTTTTTCTCTACTCTCGACTTAACGAAAGGATACCATCAAATACTAATACGAAAAGAAGACAGAGAAAAAACAGCTTTCGTGACTCCTCAAGGTCTGTATGAGTTCTTAAGGGCACCGTTTGGGTTAAAAAATGCTCCAAGAACATTCCAAAGGCTCATCAACCAAATTTTGAGGAAGTGCATTAATGTTAATTGTATTGTTTATCTGGATGACATCTTGATATTTTGTACGTCGTTAGCAGAACATGAGTAAGCCATCCGATCGACCTTCAAGGTACTAGCACAACATGGATTGAAGATGCAAATCAATAAATGCACATTTATGCAAAAGTAGACCCTATTTCCTGGGCATATCGTCACAAAAGACGGAATGAAACCAAATCTAGAGAAAATTAGTGCCATAGAAAGTATCCTTGGTCTCAGTGGCTACTGTAGAAACTTTATAAGCGATTATGCGGAAGCTGCGCAACCAATGACGAAATACTCGTATTTGCAAAATAATACTAGAATTAACCCTCACGATCCTAATTACATAGAGGCCTTCGATAAGCTTAAAACCTTCATTTGTTCGCAACCAATAATAAGATTCCCCGATTTTAAGAAAATGCCTCCAATTATGCAATAGGTTCTGTATTGTCTCAAGATTGACATTCTATCTGCTTCGCATCAAGAACCCTGAATTCCCACGAAAGGAATTACGCAGAAACTGATAAAGAATTCCTTACCATCATGTGGTCTGTGAATTATTTTAGACCATATCTGTGTGGGAAGAAATTCAAGATTTATACGGCCCATCAGCCTATAAAATATTTGCAAGTTAAGTAAAGGGGCAAAGATTTGTCACCACGTCACCAAAGATGGCTCTTGAAACTAGGAGAATGGCAAATCGAAATCGAATATTTAAAAGATCGCGAGAAGAAAGTTGCAGAATTTTTGCGTAAGATTAAAAAACGAACGAAATTGACCAAAGCTACCAGTACTGCAAATACGTATTCAGATTAAGGGATGTTGTTCAATGTGGAAGATGATGAGGTAACTATGGTCACGGTTCACTCTACCAACGAGGAACTCCTGTACCATATCCCGATCAAAGGGGAGATTGTTGGTAAATACCGGACACAGCTCATTCACACCAATAATAAACTAAGAGAAATTGAGATTATTCATAAGAAAAGAATAATATACATAGCGGAGTATGATTTTCAATCTTTAAATGATATATTGCGAAGGTACATTCAAAAAAGGCATTACGGGTATCTACTCCGAGCTCTCAGATAACAAATATAATATCGTGCAGGAAAAAATCAGTCAAATGTTTTCAAATAATAAGCAAATAAAATTCATTACATGCTCCTCCCGAGCACAAGATATAAAAACTGAAAAAGAGGCTATAAAACAGATTTCATTATGCCACGTTAAGGAAAGTATGCATTCGGGCATCCAAGAGTCTTTCAATGCCATTAGAAATAAAATTTATTTTCCAAAACTGTTAGAAATTCTCCAGATAGTAATCAATAATTGCGAAGTTTGCCAAGAAACCAAGTACGATCGCAAGCCAATCAAGCCTCAATACCAATATTCTGAAATCACAACGGATCGAAATCAAATAATTCATAAAGATATATATTTCATAATGAAATATAAGTTATAGAAAGTTGCGTGTTCTCTTGATGAGCCATTATAGAATAAAATCTTTTTTTTTTTATTAAATGAAACACTTGGTTTTTTTGACTCACAAACTTTATTATTAGCACGACGCGTTTCGATCCTTAGATCATCTTCAGGTTACATACAATGTATAATATTTCTTGGTTTTGTTCTTAAGTAGTTAATGGTTGAAGGAGTGGTGATTGGAAGGGAAGGGTCATATCATTAAGTAGGTTTTCCTTTCTCTTTATGGCCCGCCTAATCTCAAGGCATTCCAGGTAGTCTAGCTTTTTCCCTTTGTTTATTTTATGTAGGATGCTAATATTGTTAATGGTAAAATTATGACCTGTATCTAAAATATGTTGGGCTATCCCAGAATTTGGATTTACCTCTCTAGTTGCTTTGATGTGCTCATTGTATCTAATTTTAAAGCTCCTACCTGTTTGTCCTATATAAGCTGCATCGCAATTATCACAGGATGCACGATACACTCCTGAATTAGAAAGGGGATCATTTTTGCTTTTATTGTTAAATAGTAATTTTTTAAAATTAATTCTAGTCGAATGAATAAAGGATAATTCAGTATTGTATTTTAAATATTTGGACAATTTACTATTGATGGGGCCTACGTAATTTAACTTTCTCCATGATTGAACATTACCATCTTTCTGAACTGAATATATTTCTTTAATAATTTTCAATTTACGTTTTTTGTTTATAAGTCCTAAAATGAGTTGCTTGGGGTATCCATTATTTTTAGCTATATTTTCAATGGTATAAAGTTCCTTCTCCAAATTTTCTTTGGAAAGTGGAATATTTAGAGCGCGATTTATCATGGAATGAAAAGAAGCTAGCTTAATATTTAATGGATGGAACGAGTTATAAGGAATGAGCACATCTGAATAAGTATTTTTCCTGTAAATATTATATTCTAATTTTGATTTTTTACGAGTAATGGTAAGATCTAAATGGTTAATAGTGCGGTCTATTTCTTTTTCCATAGTAAATTTGATGCTATTGTTGAGGCTATTTAAAAAAGTTAAAAATTTATTTAATTGACGATCTGTACTATCCCATAAGCAAATTATTTCATCGACATATCTATACCAGAAGAGTATATTTTTAGAATGGGGATTAACTGAACTCAAAATAATTTTCTCTAAAAAATTCATGTATATATCTGCTAGAAGTGGAGAAAGTGGTGATCCTATTGGTAAACCGTCTTCAAACGAGAAGTATTGACCCTCATATCTAAAATAGTTCTGATCCTTACAATTGCTTTGATTGATCCAATACAATTTGCCAACTTTTCAACAAAACCCTTATAGATGAAACAGGATTTGTGTCAGAATTCTCTATTAAAAATTCCCAAGAACTGACCCAAAAACTTCAAAACTTCCAAATTCCTGAAAATTCTAGCTTAGTTTCTTTCGACATAGTAAATTTATTTTCCTCCATTCCCATTAAAGTACTTGACTTGGTAGTAAAAAACCTTATCTTTGGGAAAATTAAACCTAAGGGAAAAGCAGATGAACTACTCAATCTGTACAAAATTTGTAAGGATCAGAACTATTTTAGATATGAGGGTCAATACTTCTCGTTTGAAGACGGTTTACCAATGGGATCACCACTTTCTCCACTTCTAGCAGATATATACATGAATTTTTTAGAGAAAATTATTTTGAGTTCAGTTAATCCCCATTCTAAAAATATACTCTTCTGGTATAGATATGTCGATGACATAATTTGCTTATGGGATAGTACAGATCGTCAATTAAATAAATTTTTAACTTTTTTAAATAGCCTCAATAATAGCATCAAATTTACTATGGAAAAAGAAATAGACCGCACTATTAACCATTTAGATCTTACCATTACTCGTAAAAAATCAAAATTAGAATATAATATTTACAGGAAAAATACTTATTCAGATGTGCTCATTCCTTATAACTCGTTCCATCCATTAAATATTAAGCTAGCTTCTTTTCATTCCATGATAAATCGCGCTCTAAATATTCCACTTTCCAAAGAAAATTTGAAGAAGGAACTTTATACCATTGAAAATATAGCTAAAAATAATGGATACCCCAAGCAACTCATTTTAGGACTTATAAACAAAAAACGTAAATTGAAAATTATTAAAGAAATATATCCAGTTCAGAAAGATGATAATGTTCAATCATGGAGAAAGTTAAATTACGTAGGCTCCATCAATAGTAAATTGTCCAAATATTTAAAATACAATACTGAATTATCCTTTATTCATTCGACTAGAATTAATTTAAAAAAATTACTATTTAACAATAAAAGCAAAAATGATCCCCTTTCTAATTCAGGAGTGTATCGTGCATCCTGTGATAATTGCGATGCAGCTTATATAGGACAAACAGGTAGGAGCTTTAAAATTAGATACAATGAGCACATCAAAGCAACTAGAGAGGTAAATCCAAATTCTGGAATAGCCCAACATATTTTAGATACAGGTCATAATTTTACCATTAACAATATTAGCATCCTACATAAAATAAACAAAGGGAAAAAGCTAGACTACCTGGAATGCCTTGAGATTAGGCGGGCCATAAAGAGAAAGGAAAACCTACTTAATGATATGACCCTTCCCTTCCAATCACCACTCCTTCAACCATTAACTACTTAAGAACAAAACCAAGAAATATTATACATTGTATGTAACCTGAAGATGATCTAAGGATCGAAACGCGTCGTGCTAATAATAAAGTTTGTGAGTCAAAAAAACCAAGTGTTTCATTTAATAAAAAAAAAAGATTTTATTTTATGAAATATAAGTTTTCAAAATTCGCATTTGCTTATTATCGTCCGGACAGAAGCCATCCAACCATAATACAAAAATTAGAGGAACATTTCACAAGGACAGAAAAGCCATCCAAAATTGTCGCAGGAAACGAACTCAACGCATTACAAATAAAAGATTTTCTACGGTCGAAAGAAGTTACTTTACATATAACAAAGCCAAACAGCCATACAGGGATAGCAGATATTGAAAGATTACACAATAGCCTAGCCGAAAAATTTTAAATATTGACATTAAACAAAACAAAATTTTCCCCGAAATAGCCATACAGCAAGCGATAGGAAAATATAAAACGAAAGATTCCATTCAACGGTCAAATGCACTCCAAAGGCCATACAAACCCATGCGGTAGGTTTTGATAGAGTCAGACGGAATCTAAAAGAAGTAAAAGAAAAAAACTTGCTAAAACAGAACGCCAAAAGAGAAGATTACAATGAAACACGAACAACGGGATTCATTAAAAACTACAAACAGTGAGGCATGAGGAGAAACTAAAATTTACAAAATATAAATTAAATAACATTCATCTCGTAAATATAAAACGAAAACCGAAATTTGCCGATCAGGATGAACATTTTATACCATTTAAAGAGAAAGAGGAATCACTGTTAAGAGAAGCTTTAAGAGAAGGTCCTCCAGATGAAATTTTAATTTGAAAATTTAATTTGGAAATAACAAGAAAAGACATTGCTTCGTTAACCGAAAGTAGTTGGCTTATTGACAACGTCATTAACTTTCATATGAATTTAATAATTCAACGAAGTAAGCTGAGTAGTAAGTGACGTACCTTCGAACCGGGTTTTCTATGGGTGGGAACCACTTTTTCAATCACAACCAATCGGTACAGCTCGGCTCTTGGTGTACTGGGTTACAAGGGGTTTTGATGGGGAATAAGTGCCATTTTGAGTCTGGGGTACGATCGCGTGGTGGCGTTGATTTGTTGTTTGTAAGAGGGGTGTTGCGGTTGGTTGGTTGGGGTTGTCAGGTGATATGCGGTGATTTGCAGTGTTGGTAGAAGGGTGTAGAGGTTTTTTCAGGGGTGTGTCGGTGATTTGTGTTGTGCTGTGAGGGGTTCCCGAGCGTGGTTGGTAGAAGGGGGTAGAGGTTTGTTCAGGTGTGTGGTGGTGATTGGCGGCGTTGATAGAAGGCTATGGAGGGTCTGGGTTAGGGCCGTGATTGGTAGTGTTAGTAGAAGGGTGTTGTGGTTGGTTGGTTGCGTGAGGTAGTGGTAGGGTGTAGAGGATCAGGTGTGTGGTGTTGATTGGTGGCGCTGGTAGAAGGCAATAGCAGATCAGGTGGTAGGCGACGATTTTGAACGTTGATGGAAGGCTATAGAGGATCGGGGTGTTGCGGTTGGGTGCGTCAGGTAGTCATAGGTGGCAGAAATAGGGTCAGATGTTTTTGCTGTAGTTTGAGAGATGTGTCATGTGTTGGGAGATGTTGTGTGCATAACTGGTTGGTTGTTAGGAGGCTTAGAGTACGTGAGAAAAGCTGCTAAAGTCAATTTTTGTAAAATGGTGAAACAGGCGCGCAGAAAACCAGACAGAAAACCCCATACCCATCCCATGTACCTTCATGTGCGAATTCAACTTGAATTCCGATCGTACCAGCAGAGGAGTGCATACAATTAACTCGCTTACGAATCAACAGAGAGACTTGCAAAAGAAACTATATTAATGTATGTATGTATGTATGTTCAAACTTAACTTGAATTTCGATCGTACCAGCAGAGGAGTGCATACAATTAACTTGCTTACGATGAGCTCCTTGTACTTACTTTACACGTGTGGTGTAGGTGAAGGTTAAGACTGATGGTTGAATGATTTTGTGTTGCGGATCGCGTATTCGTTCTGTATATTGAAATTATGAATATCATTAGCTCGTGTGTAAACATCTGCTATTGAGTTTGCAATTACTCACCCGTATTACCCTATGTGTGCCTAGACAGTATAAAAGTGAAGGGTTGCAGTCAATTATCACGCAGAAGTCTTTTGAAAGAAGTTGGGACACGAAAAATATGGTGAATAATAATATTGCATACATACTGGTGATGTTTCTTTTTAATCCTTTGTTCTTTTTTTCCAGAAAACTGTAGAAGTGTTGAACAATGTATGCGAGTACAGTCCGAATCAACACGTAGCACTTGTTGCTTTGGAACACGGAAAGAAATATAGGGTGAAATGTTTTCGTTTGGTCAACACGCAATATGGATCACGCCTCACCATACACCTAACCAATGGAACCTTTTGTTTTCTTCCACCAAAATTCACAGAGAAAATAAAGAAACAGCGTCAAATTGGAGATCTTAACGATACTGCGGAAAACTATCTGATTTTCGAAGGTAAAGATGACGCTAGAGGTGGATATTTAAAAAAAAAATTTGTTCAGCATAACAACGATGAATTTGAATAAAGAGTCGCTTTTGCCATACAGCATTGGTTTATTTATTTTTCACATTTTTCAATTTCACATCATTGTTAGAAGAAATAAAAGACTGGTTCGAATGTTATTTATAATTTTTACTTGAATATCTCTTTCAAAACTTTTCATTTCTCAATTTATAAAAAAAAAACATATTAATTTTCTAATTCTGCCGAAGATTTTTTCCACATGGCAGCATTCACAGGTATCTGGTCCGGATTCGGCGTTGTCAGAAAACCAAGGGTAGGATTTGTAATGCGATCCGTGAATTGATGTGCCATACGGTATCGTCGAATACAGCTTTAGTGTGTTGATATCCTTTAACAGCTTCTCACGATGTTCATCCAGAAGTACATCCTCGTAATTCGCAACAAAATCTTCAAACTTACGCGGTTCTACCGTGCAAGACATCTTGTTTGTCTGAAGGTTGTTTCTAAACTGACTATGTTAAATGCAAAAACCTCTCATTAAAAATTTTCTCTCTGAACTTTTTAGAAAGAACAGGGGCTCTAATTTCATTTAGCTGTGAAATACGCTGGTGAAACCTAACTCTGTCACGAGCATGTATTTCCCACTCCCCCTTACGACTCACGCGATACGCATAATTCCAGGCTATCATGCATCTAATGCAAGCTATATCGGTGAATTTAACATTGTTTTCCATTTTAGCATACTGTAACAGACTTTTAGCAAGGTTTTACACGACGTCTTTTATATCCATCCATGAATTATGCGCTGAAGAAAAACCGAGCCATTTTACAAGAACACGATTTTTCTCTTTTTTTAAAATTTTCTCGACAAGGTAAACATCAGGGTGCTTTACCTTTGATAGTTCTAACTCATAAAAACCTTGAATAGTGTTTCCTTGATAATCCTCAAGGATATATGTTCGCGGTTGTGTCTTTTTTACGACCCTTATCTTGAATATCTCTGTTGACCAATTCGGGGTGTAGCCTTTTTCAAAGACGTGCTTGTACTTGCTTATCCGAACATAATCACCGATTTTATATTTAGGTTTAGAAACAACCTTAACTTTCCTATGCAAAGTTGCAAGTAGATGAACTTCGTTAGATGAATTGACATCTATAGGTCTCATTTTAATAGTGCGATGCTTGGTTCTATTGTACTTGTCCGTCAACTTCTGTATAATGCTAATCCAACGATAATTCCCATTCATACTGAATTCTTTCCACATGATGCCCTTCAGAGTTCGGTTGAATCTCTCGACAATTGAAGCTTTTAACGCGCTGAATGTAGAATAATGGTTTATTTCATAGTTTTTCATTATCCGATGAAATGTTTTATTGAAAAATTCTTTTCCATCATCGGTTTGTAGATTTCGGGGTATACGTCTCTGTTTGAGAACTGATTCCATAACCTTAGCCACATCATTGGAATTTTTACTTTTAACGGGGAGAGCCCAAGCGTACTTGAAAAATGTATCAATAATTGTCAATAGAAATTTATAACCTTGACTTTCAGATGCATACGCACGCATATCAACCAGATCTGCCTGCCAAAGATCATCAATACCCCTTATAACAACACGTTGACGTTTAAAGTTTTTTTGAGCAGTTCTATGAAGTTCATTAACAATTTGCCTTCTACTCATCTTGAAAAATATATAAATTAAAGTTTTGTAATGGCTTTTATAAGAAGTTCTTCTTTTCCAAACACAAAAAGATGCTGCACTTTAAACACCCTTTTACAATGATGGTGGCAGGCCCGTCTGGCTGCGGGAAGACGACATTTATTGAAAATCTTCTTAAAACAATGCAATGATTCAACCATCAGTGAAGAAAATTATTTGGTGTTACGCTGAACAGAGTGCTATACCACGACAAGCGCCATTTGAAAATATCGAATATTTGAACTCTATTCCTGAGGAATTTCCAAATAGCACGAATCAACCAATCCTAGTTGTTCTGGACGATATGATGTCAAATGTTTTTTCAAGACAAGTATGCGAGTTGCTTACGAAAAGATCACATCATCGTAACCTGTCTGTCGTTCTGGTGACTCAGAATGTTTTCCATCATGGAAAATTTTGCTGAGATATTTCGCTAAACTGTAAGTATCTAGTATGCTTCAAGAACCCACGAGACAAGAGTCAATTTCATCATCTCGCTAAACAGATATACCCTGAAAACAGTCCGGAGCTTATGAGAATATATAAAGAAATAACTCAGCAACCTCATAGCTATTTGCTAATAGACCTAACACCGGATATAAATGACACCTTACGTTTTCGCACCGATATATTTAATACAACATTTGTAACGTGTTTTTGCTCCCCAGATAGATTGAAAGAAGACAATGGTGTCACGAATGAGACGATTAAAGGACAACAAGCATATGCTATACGTTCTTAAAAAAGCTAGCCCGTGTTTAAGAAAGGCTGAAAACCGCCGATCCCGAAGTAATTAAAACTCTATGCGAAATCACACACAATACACTGAAAGGAAATCATTTGCCTAGAGGAAAAATATTCTCCCGGCTTTGTAAATATAAAAAAAGTATGCGTAAGCTAGCGGAGGCTAAACGATCCGTTCCACGCCAACGTAAAGTGTTAATTCAACAAGGCAAATTTTTACCCGTATTGCTAGCAAGTGTTCCTTCAGGTGTGATAGGGTCTTTAAATGAAAAATATGCATAGAAAAAGCAGTCTTAATAAAATGCTTCTATTACCCCCGGAAGTATATGGACGTTTGAAGGAGACAGTTGAGAGCGCTAGTACACAGACACTGTTTGACAAACCCATGAGAAAGATACTGAACAATAAGCACCAAAATGATGAAGCAAAATGGTATCAGTGCCGGAATGTGCTAATACAATTTTTAAATGCAAGACGAAGAAAAAAATCATTTATGGAGACGAAAGCTGAAAATCTTTCATCGAAAAACCGCATTGATAGTCAGAAATATGTGAATTTGCGTGAAAACAGCACACACACGAGGATTCTATTTAAAAACGAAATACCCACACAAACTTCGCCTCCACGACCGGAGGAAATATTCGAGTCGATGAACGAAATAACACCAATGAAGCAAAAATTGCCTGCTGCTTTTAAGCGACGATTATCAGCAAGTGGAAAACCAAAAAGTCTTAAACCTGCTTCCAAAATAAGGAAAAGTGTGGCTGATTCATTTGAAGGAACCAGAAAAGACTACAAGATAATAACCGGCGAAGATGGTATAACGCAGTATACAATTCCAGCGGATATGAGTGTGGATAAACTAGATGACGTTTTCACTGATTTAGATGCAGTTGATGATAGAGGTGTTGTAACGTCAGATTTCGATGAAGTAGGTCGAAAGTCTGGCAAGCAATCTATATTAAGACCCTCTCGTCTAAACCATGATCAATTTGAGACTGACCTTCCCATAAAAAAGCCTGCTCGGCAAAGTGAGCTGTTGAGATTGAAGACCGAGCCTAGTTCCAGAGTTAAAAACGTGAATTGGGACAGAATTTAAAAAAAATGCCTATAAACATAATAGATGACGAGTTCTACGTGTGTCTCTTGAGCAACAGTTTCCTAGGCATTTACCCTGACAATACGCTTTCATCTTTCGAAAATATATTACCGAGTGTGTGTAAGTTTACCGGCAATTGGTATGTCGGAATAACGGAGATCGCTCTACCAAAACGTAAAAAAAAAGAGAAAAGCGAATCAGGTAGCCGCGAAATTTCTAAACGTTCTAAAACCCTCTGAAGATAAAAGCGTTACCGAAGCACCACAATCTATACCTGCTCGAAAAGATCCAAAAGCAATAATCGCTAAAGTTGTTGAATTGGGAAAGCAAAATGTTCGTTTTAGATGGGATGCTAATGATTTGCAAAAGTTATGTTATAAGGCAAATAATATGAACTTTTCGTCATTTCTTTCGTCATTTTTTAGCAGTTAGACCTGACTATTATAATTATTACCTGGCCGAAATTAAAAAAATAATGTACGATCATATCGAAGAAGATAGAATTGGAAGCGTGATCTCCGACATAAGAAGTATTATAGTAGAAAGAGATTTTTGCATACATATTTATTAGTCCGGTAAGATTGCTGAGAAAGTTTATTTTAAGTCAGATACAAAATTTGAGTCATTCCGAACGCTTGTAGACTACATAATTGGACAGATAACAAGAAAGAAACGAAACCACAATGAATTATTACAGATGGTTGATCAATATATTTATCCGTCAAATAGTTTAAGGAAGAAACGGGATAAAGAAGCGGGTATTCAACTGACCACCCATACATTTCATCTGAAAGATTATGGCGTGAAGCTTAATGTAGCACTGCCTATATCGTCACCGATTAACATAACAGATTTCAAAGCCTTGTTACTAAGCGGAATCGAATTTATTGACGAAGAGCTACTTGATAAAGAAAAACCATTGGGAGCCACAACATATCAGTGACGAAAGCAGGTGTTTGACAAAATTGCGTCGGCAATCCGAGGGTCTATATTCAGCACCGCTAAAGAGTCCGGCACTGAAATATTACCCGACGAACGGGTTAAAACTGATTTTCACACTATTCCATACAAAAGAGCCAATGGATCAAATGCTACAACTCCTGTTCCAATAGAAGTGGATAAAACCGATAATATTATTGGCTTATTTATCGACGCATTCCTGAAAAACGTGACCCCGAAACGATCGAGGCAACAATAAAATAGTCGTTTGATAAATCAATAATGCTGGACAGTATAAGTCAGCTGGAAAAATCATTGTCTGTACTTGAAAAAAGAACACATTGCGACACGCCCTCCAGAGCTATCGGTGATTGTGAAGAAAACAATTTGATTTATGTTTATACGGATATTATTTAACCCAGAATAACTGGAAATAAACTGGTAAGAAATCTACGAGCAATCCCGCTGGGAAGTTGTGATAGCATTTTTTAATTCGATCATGTGGAGTACTTTCCAATGGAGAAAACTGTTATTGAAAGTATCTCAATCAAAATTACAGACCATTATGACGAGCTAGTCAACTTTGAATCTAGCTTCACTCCAACTTTCATCATGCTTCATTTCAGACGAAGGTAAGAATCTATAAATATTCGCAAGTTCGAAATAACAACATAGTTTTGATACAGAATTTAACACGTCACTATGTTAATGAGATGAATTCACACTACGCACGTTACTACCTTATCCAGAGTGGGGGAAAATTATCTGACATTGGACAATTGTATCGATCGCCACTTTTTTACCAGCGAGGAAGGGGGTTGGTAGTTTTTTCAGTGGATTGGTACGCTATCTCCAACCATTATTTCTACGTGAAGCAAAATCTATAGGAAAACAAGTCGTCGAAATAGGAAAGTCCATTTTTAAAGAGGCAGGAAGCAGACCGCTGAAGCAGGTACTAAAAGAACATGAAAAATCTGCAGTACACGAATTGGCCCAAAAAGGTATAAATAAAATCTTCGATAAAATGGAAGGTAGAGCTAGAAGATTAGCTATAAAACGAGCTAACTCTTTCACAAGTAAGCAGCTGAAATCGGTGCCTAACCGTAAAAAAGGAAGAAAATTGGGAAAGCTATCATCGAGCAGAGCTAAGAAAACTATAAAAAGACGACGTCAATTAATTACATTGAATATATTTGACAAGAAAATAATGACATCACGATGTAGAAAGAATGTATGAAGTCTGAATTGGATATTTTTACCTCACCCTCAATTCAAAACAGTATTCTGAAGGCTGAAGAGGTTGCTTACAAACCTATTGCATCACTGGATAATTCTTTTGTGTTGGAATTTGTCTCACTCGGCCATGGAGATACATATCGTGACTTATCCAGCATTTACTTACGCCTTAAAGTGCAGCTAATTAAATTTAAAAATGGCAAGGAAGAACTTTTCACGGGAAAGGAGAAACTTAAGAAAGATGACGGGGGTGAAGTTTGGTATCTAGATCAGAATGAGATGGAGATGATTGAAGACTCAAGACCTGGCGGTGGTCCTACTGAGTTAAATGAGGGCTACCTTAAAAGGTATGCAATGGTGGAAAAGAGTAACGTCGTTGAACTGATGGGCACAATTCATAGTGACATGTTGAATCAGGATAAACTGTTAATGAATGGAGTGGACTTCCGTTCAACACTTTCATTGGAAAAACCGGAATTTTATTTGTACTCGAAAGAAGATGACTTTAATCCACGCGTAAAAATTCTTGAAGCGACAATGTTCATGAATCACATCACTGTCAATCCCAGTATACTACTAGCACATGAAACTGTACTCCAACGATCGAACGCTGCATATCCGTACAAGCGGGTGGAAGTAAAAACCTACACTTTACCCACCAACACCTATACTCTATCTCTTGATAATGTAGTCATAGGACAATTACCGAATTTTCTAGTTTTTGGTATGGTGGATAATGAGTCCTACACCGGAAATCACACAAAGAATCCATTCAACTTTAAGCATAACAAAATTACCAACTTCAATCTATCAGTAAATGGTGTTCAAGTACCAAACCTTCATCTAGAGTTTGATTATTCGCACGAAAAACCAGTTAGCACTAGAGGATATCTTTCTCTGTTCAAGGGGACTGGAATCAATTATTTTGATAAAGATCATCAGATATCCAAGAAATTCTTTGATGATGGCTGTTTTCTGCTAGCATTTGATTTAACAGCAGACAGCTCATACGATTCGGGATGCGCTAGTTTGTTAAACAAAGGTGTGGTAAGGATCGAGGGAAGATTCAGAGAAGCTTTAAAGAAAATCGTCACCTGTATCAGTTATGCGGAATATGATGAAAGGATTGAAATTGATAAAAATCGGAATGTATTTACAAGCTTTTAAAAAAGCTGTAAATATCGCAATAACATTCAGATTTGGAAAGTATTTACTCAAGTACACAGCAGAAGTCATGGCACATTGCCTTGTAAATGTTGAATACTTCCCAGAAGGTCACCTAACCTTCTTTAAGAAAGTATCGCTAACTGGGTTCACATTACTGAACAAACTTTACTCGAAAGAAATTACGTATGAATACCCTACCACCTTGACTATAGCTACAGATCAGACAGGCGTATTTGGAAACTTGGAACTCAAGCGACTCGATGAGGATCTTATCAGATCGTTGGGAAAGTGTTCAACAGTGTTTGTGAACGGAGAATCGACAAAAGAAATCTTACAAAGCTACGTGACATCACATACTAAGGTTGTAAATCTTGAAAACATATTCTTGACAGGACAGGAATGTACACAATAGACATAGTCAACGCGTTGAGAAGTAATATCATAACAAAAAGGTTTTTTCAAGGTGTAGATCCCTGCGATCGTTTTCTTTTGAAAGTCAGGAAACCGGCATGCGTCATAGCCAACGCAGATCCGTCCCAAAAGAGCGGTGTTAATTGGGTAGCATTCTATTTCCCTAAAAAAGGACCGGCTGAATATTTTGACTCGTTCGGTAAAGATCCTACTAACAAGTACTTCAAAAAATTCCTTCGACGCAATGGTAAAGTATTTGTAAATAATAAACAGAGGTTACAGAGTACATTGTCGACCACATGCGAACAGTATTGCTGTGTATTTCTTTATTTTCGTTGTAGTGGTAGAAGCTTCAAAAGATTTCTGAGCCGGTTCTCTACTACAAACTATGACACCAATGATGATGAATTAGTTAATTTGTTCCAGAGAATCTATTCGAGGGTCTCTTCGCAAAATGAAGGGGAGTGTTACAACCAGTCCTGCAGACAGGAGACATGTGCTATAAAAGCAGCGTGGGCTCAGTATAAAGGGTGTGGGAAGAAACCCCTGACTTTCAGTCTTAGTTTAAAAACCTTTCGGGCAGTATGACATTACCTATTTGGAAAACCGTGGACATTGCAAAACCGCAGCGATCTTACAAAAGGAGCAAACCTGGAGACACAGCTGAATTAACTACTAAAAGATCTTGCAGGCAGAAAAGATCCGAGGTTCCTGGTGAAGATGTGCTACTGTACTACACCTACTTTCTGGATGGATGTCAAAACCGGAAAGTTACGTTGAGCTTCGATCCACTCACATTTGAGTTTAAAATAATCTTCAGTTATCCTGGACGTTTCCCTGTATCAACTTACTACCTAGGGTTGACTTTATTGTACATTTATCTGATCAAGATGAAGCAAGAAAATATTGAAACTGTAAAAGCAACACAAGCTGATTTAAAAAAGGAGTACATCATACCAGTCGATCAAGGTAGTATCCGGCTAACACCCCAGAGCCTTTGAATTTGTTCGAGAAGATGGAATTCTTCAATATTATTATGTACCACAACAACAACGCAACCGACAGTGTGAGAGAGTATTTCAAACAGTATACAACTAGATGTAAGGCTAAAGATGTATTAAAACTATCGAGTGATGACTTTTTATACCTTCACGTGCTTCATATGTGCACATAAACTATTCTCGACTTTTGTATGAAGTTCCATGGTTTTGTAATCCTCAAATTATTTAAAATATTACGATTGGTTAATAAAAGTATTAAATAACAACACATTTTCATCTTTTACTCAATATTTTTCATTAATTAGCATGTATAAGTATATGTTTACACAATTTTGCACTGCACATCGCTTGGACTGTGTCCCCTCGTGAATTTCGCAATACGTGTGAAACTTTCTCAGTTCACTAGGTTTTGGTAATTGCAACTGGATTATATCTGTTGATGGTAGATATTTTTTCACAAACTTCTCTGTCATCTCACCTTTTACATAGATCGTCGATGTAGCATATTTTTCAAATATATCTGGTAGACTGGTGTAAATGATATTGTCATTATCCCAGCGCAAACCGTTAATGTTATCCACGTCAAAGTCGTTCTGTTTGCAGCCCTTAAAAGATAACTCCTGGTGAAGATACGGTGGTGAAAGATGATACATTGATGGTATAAGTGATCCGAATTGTAGGACAGCAAGCTCTTTCGCAAAATATTGCCCGTTATTTCCACACACAAACTGGATATTTACAATAATATGTGCCACATCTGATGGTTGCAAGACTAGTAATGAAATGAAAGAAATGTTTAGAGTACTGGTACTTATATTTTATTCCAACAACTATTCGAATTTCATCATATGATCTAAAAGTAATTGTTTAATTTCATAACAAGGCAAACATCACTTAACAACTTCTTTACATGTTATGAATATCTAAACTATAAAATGCAAATATGTATAAAATTTTAATACAATAAAAATGGATAATATTTATTCTTTATACAAAATTTTTAAATGTTATCATAATTGTTTGGTCTACATCTTTTAAAACCATAGGGATATGAGAAATATTCATTCGACACAACTCTTTTGTCAAAAGTAAATCTCAGGAGTTTTTTTTCGGGTTCTAAAACAACAACACCTGGCCGCTTTCGCTTGATTTTACGTTCGGTCATCACATGTACGCCATCAGATAAATCATCCTCCAAAACTAAAGATTTTAAACATTCAAAATTTATAACTATTGAGTTTTCGAAATTAAGAGTTATGCCTTCACATTTAACCACATGTTCAGGACCATGTTCAGTTTCAATTTTTAAACCATATGTCTTAGGGCCTGTACTCACATATTCCGATATATAAGCATCAGAACCATAGCATGCCACCTCATTGGTCAAATCACCCAGGAAGTCAGAGATCGGAAAATATATGGTTTGTCTTTACTATCCACAAATATGACACTGCCTGTATCACAGTAGAGAATCGATGAACCCAGTTTTTCCAATAGTTCGTATAATTTAATTCTAGCTTGTATAAGCTGCGATAGGTATGTTTGCATGTGGGAAAGTTCTCAGATTTTCCTCTACATATTTCCATGTAACCCACATGTTATCATTATCAACCGGGTAAATTGAACAAATTTCTACACCTGGTGATTGGAGAAGCTCACAAAATTGTTTGAAATTATTAATCACTTTAGTGTTTGTTTGATTATCCCTTTGACCGAACTTGCCAACAATACATTCCCGCCTTTCGTATGATTCAATAAAAATATCTTTAGCTGATCTGTTATATATCCATTACCCCAGCCACTAGCCATTTGTTTAATTTTCAAAAAATTATTAACATATTCAGTAAATAATCCGCCAGTCTTTGCATTAGGGTTGTACACTGTGTATTCATATTTCCATACTTCATATACTTTCATGACTTTGTACCCTCTTTTTACAGCTGAGGCTATTTCAGGAATTACTCATGTACCTGTGAGTTTTTGCTCATCATCTGAATGATCGCAACTTGAAACTTTATTCTTCTCGGCACATTTTTTGCAGAGTGTGAAATACAATTTATTGTTGTTTTTCAATGGTAGCACAGGAGTGAGAAGGTCGTTGGAAGCAATTACATCGCATTTAATGAAACCATGCGTTGAAATAATTTCATGTATAGGAGGTATATTGTCATATCGAAATATCTCAGGATGCTTTATGGGGGAAGGTGCGTATTTGTTGATATATGGGTACAGACTGGTAAAGTCTAAATAACGTATTACCTCTCCCTCTTTTGCTTTATGGTATAATTTGAATACTTCAATACGACCTCCAAATAGAGCATCCCGCACACATAGTGGTGGCATTATATCATTATAATTTTCCCGCACATTTTCATTTAAAACACGGTCTTTATTTAGTACTTTTTTAAAATCACATTCCCACGAATATACCAGATTATATCCATTTCTCCTTATCGCCTCGATACGTCTTTGTTTGCTTTCATATCTTTGATTTATTGTTTCTAAACCCAACGAAATTTAAAGCAATCTCTACAACCGTGATAATAACAGCCGAAGAACTCAAAGACAGTATTTGATTCTTTATGAAAGCCGTCGACATAGAATCCACACTTATCCAACTTTAACTCACCATTGTTGTTTGCGGAGATTATCAAGCCGCTAGTTTGTGAATTTTTCCATGCCAGCCACTTACAAGAAATTATGGAATGTGTTTTACTTTTGAAATATCCTTTTTTAGGTATTACGCCCAAGATATTTTTTTCAAGATATTTTCTCCTAAAAACTAGCATACATGTCGATGCAATTGTGAGACTTTCTATTAAGGGGTTCAAATCTGTCATTTTAATAAACTCATCCATAAACCTTATACATCCTCGTCGTAAAATATCAACATCATTTACACAATATCGCAACAACTCAATTCTATTGTTGAAAATATCTTGTGTTTTTGTATTGTACCATTTTAAAAAGGTCATCCTTTCTTTAGGTTTCATTGTATCGCAACCGTACATTTTTGGTGGTGGGTCCTTTCCTGTATGTGAAATTTATAAATTTTGTGCAAAATACACATATCTTGAAAGTGTCACATACAGTTTTTCCTCTGAACTTTTTATCCAAATGGTTAGCAAAACATAGCGGTCCTCTAAACCCACGACTACACTCGCTACAGTCAACCATCTGGGATACATACACGCAGGGTGGGAATGTGATACAGTACGGACATTTAATTCCACATTTATGAAACGAATGATTTGAAACTTTATCGCAATAGTTACAAATATAACTTTTGGAAAACAATCCGGTGACCGATTCGATGACGTAAAAATGTTTTGTACTCTCGAAATACAAGAGGTAAATTTTTGTTTCTGTTATATCCTGTAGCGGAATTTTAAAAAGGATGAAACTCTGATCTCGAATATTATCGAAAACAACAATTTGATACCCACATAAGTAATTTTGAAATTTATAAAGATCTAGGATGTTGCATCCATTGTCACTGATTACCACTTTGGCATTTTTACACAATTGATCAGCCTTCAAATCCAAATATTATAAAATTACTGAATTATTAACACGGCTTACATTACCCTCAACCATTTCTATTGCGTCACAAATACACCTTGGTAAACATGAAAGATCGTCAGCTTTAGTGGTTTTACCCGCATCCACTAGTACTTTTTATGCTTTTTAAAAGTTCATCATCATCTGCGTACTTTTTATTTATACGACCCCCACCGAAAGGAATGTTTACGACATCCGCATGGAACTGAATGATATCATCCGAAAGAAATTACGTGTTAGATTGGTTGACATTTGCTATAAGACCCATTATGTATTTCCCATTAATTTCGTGAACAGGCTTTAAACTCGACCATATGGGTTTAAAGTGTGCTGATTTTGGGCGTGTTATTGTGAAGCTCATTTTACACTCCGAATTTGCGTTACCAAGAATGTCTGCAATTATTTTATCAAATATTTTTTTTTAAGCATTTAAAGGATCAACAGCTATATTGGTGAAGTCCTTTATCAGAAAACTTAAGGTGACACCTGTGACGTTAAATTTTTTAAATTGCTTCTCTTTCCTGGAAATTATTCGAAACGATCTTGATATATCGCTTGAGCCACCCCCTTGTTGATTACCTTCACCAACACATTCTTGTTTAACATCATTAGAGCTGGAGGAGTTTTCATTATTCACTAAAAGATTAAATGTTTCGTTGAGCAAACCATTTGAAAACCACAGGTGATGTAGCTTTGAAAACTCTATCAACTGTAGTAAAAACCTGTATCTCTCATCTATTGTCGGATAAATATTTCCATCCCTAAATTTATTTGGTGTATTCCTCAACTTGGTAATACAATCTTCAAAACTTGATGCTAACGCAATTTTAAAATCGTTTATTATTTTATCCATATTTTTGTTATCATATAATTTCCCTTATTTCTATTTGATTTTATATTTTATTTTAAACTTCTTAAAATGTTAATTAATTTTAATTTTTCCTCTCCAAACGTGAACGGTATCACACGGTGCAGCTCGGCTCTTTGCTGGCGCAACTTAACAAGGCGCCCAGCGCGCTTCTTCTTTTTGGGGGGCTGCGTTGACGTAGGTTGAGGCACGAACCTTTTGCGCTGCAACCGTCTTTGCAGCTCCTCAACCATAATAGGTTGAGGTCCAGGGAGAGGTGACGTCCTCCTCAACTTTACAGGCTGTTGATTCTCTGTTGCGGCTACTGACGCAGCAACTTTACCCTGCTCGGCTGCTGCGGCTCCTGACGCAGCTTCTTCGGGCTGCTCGGCTGCTGGAACCCAACCAAAACTTTTCGCGGCCGTTGGAGATCTATGGTTGAATATCTCTTGCGATATTCCTCTATCGTTATTCTTCGAGGAATTTGTTTACAATTCATGCTAAGCTAACTTACGTCAGCTGCAAAATAGGCCTTGTGGGGCCGCAATTTTTAAAAAATTATAATATTGCTGTAAACAAAAATAGAGAGAGAGAGAAATTAATATATATATATAAAATAATAACTTCAAAATAAAAAAACTTACCGTTCCTGTACTACAAACAAAACACTAAAGTCATTAATAATTTCAATCAATTTTGTGAAATTCTCCAATCACCAGGTATAGAAAATTTGTTCAGCCGTAGCTATCAGACTTGGAAAAACTTCTGTCTGATTATTGACTGCAACAATTCACTTTCATACTGTCTTCGCACACGTAATGGGTCACGGATAAGTAATTCCAAACCTCAATAGCAGATGTTTTCACAATAATTACTACAACATGAAACAGGTGATACTTAAAATCATGCAATCACTGAATTAATATTTATGCCATCTGCCTCTCAAGCAGCCTATACCACACGTGTAAAGTAATTAAATATGCACTGCTTAAAACACATTTTTTTCCGCAGACACTAATTACATTCACCCTCAGTTGGTTCAATATACAGGTCTCTTCATGACCAGCGATTCTTGCCTCAAGCGTACCAACCAAGCGTAAGCAACCATAAAGCATCTTCTAATTGGCATACACACAGTTTATTTGTGGATTACGCCATTTCGTATCATTCCATTTCACTTGCATTCAACTCATGACGCGTAACATTCGACAACAACTCCACAATCGGACGTTTAGGATCCTCCCTGACGAAGTGAAGTTTGAACATACATACATACATACATTAATATAGTTTCTTGCGCAAGTCTCTCTGTTGATTCGTAAGCGAGTTAATTGTATGCACTCCTCTGCTGGTACGATCGGAATTCAAGTTGAATTCGCACATGAAGGTATAGGGTATAGGTATGGGGTTTTCTGTCTGGTTTTCTGCGCGCCTGTTTCACCATTTTACAAAAATTGACTTTAGCAGCCTTTCTAACGTACTCTAAGCCTCCTAACAACCAACCAGTTATGAACACAACATCTCCCAACACATGACACATCTCACAAACTACAGCAAAAACACTATTTATACCACCTATGACTACCTGACGCACCCAACCGCAACACCCCGATCCCCTTTAGCCTTCCATCAACGTTCAAAATCGTCGCCCACCACCTAATCTGCTATTGCCTTCTATCAACGCCGCCAATCACCGCCACACACCTGAACAAACCTCTACACCCTTCTACCAACCACGCTCGGGAACCCGTCACAACACAACACAAATCACCGACACACACCTGAACAAACCTCTACACCTTTCTTCCAACACTGCAAATCACCACATACCACCTGACAACCCCAACCAACCAACCGGATTGCGGAGTGTTCACATGCATGATTGCGGAGTGCATCGTAAAAAATAGCGAAATTACATTTTCACAAAGAAATATGGAATATTTTCGACAGAAAATGATACTAGAGATTAATCAAAAGAAATTGTTTTTTGAATAATAAAGGAATAATTAGAAATAAACTAGCTAGTATAAGAAGAAGAACGAGGGCCAAATTATTACTCTTTCCTCTATAAATAGAATTTTTCAACAAGCATCCTATGAACATCTACAGATTTTCACAGTTGTATTATCACTCTTGTTAATGTCAACAACAGTTATGGGACAACTGAACGTATACGAAATACAAGAGCAAACAGGATTTTCAGAAATGTA
The DNA here is from genome assembly GCA_963942545.1 of Oxycera nigricornis. Taxonomy (NCBI): domain Eukaryota; kingdom Metazoa; phylum Arthropoda; class Insecta; order Diptera; family Stratiomyidae; genus Oxycera; species Oxycera nigricornis. The sequence goes on from OZ012660.1 coordinate 75,654,679, forward strand.
TCTGAATCAAATGAACATCGTCAGTAAAACAGACCTTATAGTTCACATCGTTGACATACAAGAACGTTTGAATTTGATCAACGATTTTTTGAGGAATATGGATACTTTAGATGGACAACATAAAAATTTGTTACAAAGGTAGCTGATACATTTGACGTACAAAGTAAGGACAATGACGGAAACACGAGCAAGACGAAACCCAATAAATCTAGTTGCCAACACACATAAATGGTTATTTGGGACAATGGACGACCTGGACCGACAAGACATTGACAATCATCTAAAAACAGTAGACACTAACATTCACAACACAATTACAACCTTGAACCAGCAAGTTATCATTAACAATCACTTCAATGAGACATTTAAACAGCTTAAAGCAATTGTAGAAAAAGATAGAGCCCTTATCATCAGCAAAATGAATAACATTGATAGCATAGTACTCAACAATAGTCTCTTCTACGATCAATTCTTTAAAATCAAATTCTTAGAAAGCAAAATCAAACATATCCAAGACAACATAGTTTCAGAAAAATATAGTATCTTAATATTTTAACAGACCATGAAATCCAGGCATATAATTTAGAACTAACTAAATTGGAAAATGTAAAGTTAGGCATGCTAGAATATAAAAAAGATTTACTAATCTTTGCCATTAAAGTACCTAAAGCATTTGTCACAGCTAAACTAAAGCTTTTAATACCAATACCAAACAAAAATTATGAAAAGGATGATTCACCAACTGACATTGTCTTTGAATACGAGAAACAAATGTATAAATATGAAAATCTTAATATTTGAATGAAGTATCACTAATTAAAAATTTTTATATACCATAAGAATTGTAAATTAATAACGAATAATAACACAGAAGTAATTGAAATAGATCCTGAAACAATTATTATCAAAAATGCTGGAAATGTAAAAATAAATCAAAATTGCGACAAAACAAAGCTGAAGTTGGGTCAAAATTCACTTATTCATTTCAATAACTGCACTATTGAAGCATTTAATAAATGTTATACAAATATTAAACAAAGATTTCAGGATAGATTCTTTTAACCTTCGGATGAGAAATTTGAAAATTTTACTAATAAAATAACTTTTGACGAACTTGTTTTTGAAAAATCAAAGTACTAAAATACCACAAAAGTGTATCATAAAGATTTAACATGGTACTGACTGTTATACTTACCCTTTTTATTATAAGACTTGTAATATATTTCAGAAAACAAAATGTTAAAATTGAGATTGCCAACAGAATTCAGGAGAATTCATCTTGTAAGCTATGTATCCATCACCATTAGCTTCTTTTGGCATAGATACTATTTTAGCTGACGCAAAAGATTATCTTAAAGATAACTCCAGAAAATAACAAAAGGGTGAATCCGACATCTGTACAAGTGCAGACACTAGGTCAGCACTTTAAGTTAATAAAATGATTGACACATGAGCTTCTCGCCCCAGTTGCCGACGCATCGCTCACGCCGTCTACTTGTGCAATCACTTAGATCCCAAAAAAATTTGCTGAATTGAATATCGTTTTTTTGTTTTGATTCCCATTGGCTACGTCTAAGCCGATTCTTTTTCATTTTTTGCCCCCGCTTGAGGCACACCCATAACTCGCGTCACCAATGCAAAAGAAAACAATCACATCACTTTTATATGATTATTCAATTATATATTATTTTTATGTTTGATCACAAGAATTGATATTGTTAATTAAATAAAATAAAGGAATAGAAACAATATTTGCTTTGCTCTCCAAATATATGAAGAAATTCGATCACACTTGCCTCGGTGTAAAAACTTTTTGCTGGTTTTGAACGATGCTTCTAGATTCGGTAGAACACAACAGGACGAAGACCTTTTTCGTAACCACGAACATACAGTAGTGTACGCTGATACGAAGAAGCTAGCATTTTTCTTTCTTTTCCTTTTTTGAATTGGTCATATGGCGTTCACGTGTCCCTTCCTCCTTAATTGCGGATGATTAAAGTTTTATTTCGAGTTCGACACGAATTTCTACGATTTTTAACGCAACACATTGTGCGCTGTACGTATACTCGCAACGCTCAATGCACGTTTTCCAAATCAAATATCAAAACAGTTACTTCCATGGGCACCTCGCACAGCAAAAGACTTGGGGAGGTCCTGCGCCGACAAATGGCTTACTCCTTGCAAACCATTTATTCGCTCCTCGCGATGACAACTCTCTTCCATGGTTGACCGTTACCCAGAAACTCAGTTAACTGGAATTAATCTCTTCTTTACTTCGGATTGAACACTGTCTTAGTCCGGCAAGGTCGACCGTCGAAACGCAACTCCCCCACACCCACTCACGATTTCCGGCACGTCGAACATCGAAAAGCTACTTTTCGCGTCGCGTGTCATGATCGATCACCGAGGGTTGGAGCGAGATGACGCTTTTGGATAGTTTTTTTTCGGAACTTGGCGAGTTTTACACTTTCAAATAATCATTGCCAGGTAAGTATTTCTCTGACTTAGTTATTTCGGGCGGGAAAGGCGCGAATATAATTTGAATTAAGTTTATGATATGTACGTCACAAACGTGAGGACGACCCCGTCCTGAGAAGGGTCTCTCCACGATAAGCCGGGCTATGAATGAACTCTAAGTAAGGAAAGATCTCATGGTTGGTATGAGGCTAGGCAGATGTAGTCCGCTAGTAAAATTAGACAATATAAGGCATTCGCGTACACGTATCCAATAATATAAAATTAAATAAAAAGTTTCCAAGTCACAGCCTTAGCAAACAAATATGGCAAATTATAAATTTAACAATATGTAGGTTCCAAAAACAACAAATATACTATACTTGAAAAATTGTAAAAAAATTTCAATGTAAACATCTGTAAAGAAAATCAAAATGACAATTGTACCATATCACTAATCTTGGGAAACCCCAGCAAATGCAGCATTGTCCAAGAAAACGACCAAATATTTATTCGCATTGTTAATAATCAAAACTATAATGGAAAATAAATTATAAATTCCTCAAACCTAATCACAATGAATAACGAAACAATTGTCAATTACAAATAACAGAGACTGGTCATCTCATAACGTAGAAAATACTGTTCAAATTGATAAAATCTTAGAAATTAATCACCTCATAAATTCTCAAATGTACAATCATTTAACAAATTCTCATTAACTTAAGAATCAAATCCTTTCATCAGCATCTTGTAATTCGTAGCGTCAATTATCATAATTGCTTTAATAACTTTTTCTCAATTAAATTGTGGAAAAGATACAATGAATATAAGAACAATAAATTCAGGGCAGAAATCGACAAGGCATATCACAAAGCCCTAAAAGAAAGAAATTAATTGAACTTAAAAAATTGGGATGATTTTAATTAACAACGGAGGAAGTTAACCACCCATCCAAGACCACCATGAGATTATCTTATTTGAAAATAGAACACGCAACATGCGATCTAAATTCTTGACCAGTCACAATGCGGGAACCGCACCCTAAACCTAGAATATAAATACGAGACCTCTCTTATTCGATAGAAGTTAATATCGTTAGAATCGCAATGTGCATATTGACTTGACTAAATAAAATAATTTTATATTTTTCATTAAAAGCTGAACGTGCATCATTAATTCTCGCACGGTCGGAAACACTCTTCATAACAAACTTTTTACCTACTTAGTTATGTCATCTAATATCCTTACAAACCTACATCTCCTCTATATTTATATAATTCAAACCTCTACTCCCTACAATAGAATTCATTAGTAACAATCTAGTTCGTTAGTAACAATATAATTAATTGATAGCTTGTTTGGTGAAGTTGTGATCCGCTTATTCCATTTCCCGAAAGACGGCGTTTACCCGCACGGTGGTTTGGAGTCTTCAAGAACCAGGCAGACCACCATTCTGCCCTTATGGGTTGTGGGTCGACCACGTTGCGTGGCGAACGTAACAATTGGGCAAATTGATGGCTGAATCCCTGGAAATGAGATTCGGGACTGATGCTAGAGAACGCACACATGACATTACGTGCCGAGCTAAGCTGGCCTGCCAGCAGCCATCACTCCTCTGGCTTGTTAGTTATCATAAACCAAATTCAAATTATCTTCGCGCCTTTTCTGCCCGAAATAACTTACTCCGTGAAATACCTACCTGGCAATGATTATTTGAAAGTGTAAAGCTCGCAAAGTTCCGAAAAAGCTATTCAAACGCGTCATCTACCTCCAACCAACGGATCGGGTTCAAGCTTTCGCGAATACGAGTGATCGATCGTGCCACGCTACGCGAAAAAAGTAGCTTTCGATGTTTGACGTGCCGGAAATGGTGCGTGAGTAGGGAGTTTCGATCGAGAGTGCACACAGGGAGGACGGCTGGACGAGCCGGAGAAAAAAAACACGTTTGGTTGTAACTCTCTGCGCGGCCATCGCGCTGATTTATTACGGAAGACGAAAATCGTCGAGTATCGAGCGACCATCGAGCGGTCGAACCGAACCCCATTGTCAAGGGTTGAGTCGAAACAGCGACTTAATAATCGCCGAACAGCAGGTGAGCGCCACCGGATCAATTGGGAGGCGCATAGTCAAGCGCCCCACGGAGCCGGCCTGGTCGAATCGCCATGCTGCGATGAAAAAATATTGCCACGCATGCCACGAGGTCAAACGAAATAATTTCGAACTATCAGGTATTTAAAGAAAAACAAGCGAAAAGCATCATCCATGGAGGTGCAAGCTAAGTTGCATCCAGCTATAATATAAAAGTGAAAAAAAAATATAAAAAGACTAAAATTGATCTAGTAGAACTTGATAAAATGAAAATGTTGAGAAGTGTCATAAATAATTAATTATGAAAAAAATGTTATTGTCTGTAAGGACGGAATAGTTTTTCCAAGTGAAATGGAAATGAATGTTTGGCTTTGAATTGTCTACCTATCTAAATCGTAAGAATTATTTATGTAAAATAGCTCTTAACAGTCGCCTCGCAAATATGCCTAACAAGGAATAAATATAGGAATATGTAAATCTAAAATAAATGTGATTTATTCTGTTCAATGGTGACGCGTGTAGTGATGGGTTCATGTGTTTCTCTTTGTTCCTAAAACCCACGACTCGGTGAGCTAGTCGGGGAAACCAAAAATGTTAAATCGGGACCGCCACTATGCGGTCGACTTTGTAACGGTGCCGGCGGCGCGGGTGCACACGAGGTGGTGGAGCACTCGATCTCGGATCCTCGGGTTTGTGCGCGAAGTCGGGACTATAACGAATGGCGCCCAAAGTATGGGAGCTTTCCCATATTCTTTTTTCTTCGTGTCTATTCTACGGTAGTATATCTGCAATTCTTTCGTGTTTCAAGTTTTCTTTCGTAAATTCGAAAATCATGTCGTGATGTGTTAGCCGCGTGGTAGTTTGAGTCAAGTAAGCTTTTGTAGCACTTGTTGTCACTTAATACGTTTTGATTCCGTAGCTAACGATTCTCGAAATTATCTAAACCAACTTATTTTTGAAGGTAGTAAATTTTGGCTGAAAACTGGTAGCGTCGCGCAAATTGTTCGATTCATGGGTGAATTCCTTACACATATACTTCGCAATTTGAGCGTTCGACATCCCAGTACAAAAATATATTAACGTAAAATCTGAAAGTAGCTTTTGTAAAGAAAAGAATAATCACACACTTTAATATCATAAATACATAAAAGTAAAGTACAAACAAAACCAATATATTCCATTTAACCAAATTTAATGTCTGTACAAACCTGTTCAGGTACCTTTACGTAAATATAAAACTTTGTAAAACTTTGTAAAACTTTGTAAAACTTATGTACAAATTATGTAACAATATTGTAAATCGCACACACATCCTCACACACACTATTCGGTGCCGGTATTGCGTATCTAATATATCGTTTCTTTAATATCTATCGTCGGCGAAGTGATAACGCAGATTGATCACTTTAGGTAGTATTAGCTTTTGGGGCGTTTCGCTTATTAGCGAGTAATCATCATCGCAATATAAGTTTTGTATCAAAATATTGTTGCGTGTAAATATTATTTCGGCGAATCTAAATTCCCTTGCGGAAATATTTAATTATATCGTATCGTATATCGTTTCTTATATAATTCTACATTAGTATATCGCTCTTCGTATTAACGTCATTTTTATAAATATTTAATAACAACATGGACGTTCCTGTGGCATTTTGGCCTAATAAGGTGTCTACACCTAATATGTCTAGTACTCGGTCTAAAAGTAGCCATTCGTTGGAGTTAGGGCAAGATAGCACCATAAAATCAAATATATATAATCGGAACTCATCCGATTCTATTCAAGTAGCTGACGTGGGAGGTAGTTCCCAAGAAAATAATTCCATGTGCATTCCAGTCGAATCTGATGTCAGTTAAGGGCCATTATTCGTGTCCAACCCTAATCTCACATTCACTGTTGAGGGAATTGACCATTCTAGGTCCTCATATTCTGTTGGGTCACCTTCAAATGTTCATCCAAGCTGTGGGAGAGAGCATTCCAACTCTTCGTTCCGTACACATGTCCCAATCTTCCGATGGGTATCTGCTTTGACGGATACACCTCAGGTTTCAACGCAGAGACATTCATATTTCAAGTGGAAACCCTTTCAAAAACCTATCAAGTACCATATCCCGAAATAATCGTAAACCTCCATTTATTGGTTCGTGGACCCACTGCCGTGTGGTATTGGAAATATCTACAATTAAAACCCAATTCATCTGATTGGTTAAGTTTCAAAAATGCATTCTTTAGCAGGTTTGGTTCTATCACTTCTGACGTAGACATCCGTAGACGTATTGACGCTCGGACTCAGTGTAATAACGAACACTTCATCGAATTTTTCGATTATATTGAAAATATGTCTCTTCAGTTAACTAACATACTCCCGGATATTGATTTGCAAGTGATTTTGTACCGTAACATGCATCCGCGTCTCAGTGACCATCTGGCTGGTCGACAGTTTGGAACCACTCAGGAATTGGTTCAATTTTATATTTCAGTTGAGTTCGTTTGGAATCGCAACAGTCCAATCCGAAAACCCGCACATATTGCGGCGTTTTATTCACAAAATTAGCCACAATACCCAATCCATTGGCCCTGAGTCCAATGAACCGATAAGGCTATCCGCCAATCGTAACCCGTTTCGTAGGTCTGACAATTTTACCTTCCAACGTCCAGTCGCTACTTCCAATAACCATAGTGTCTGTTGGAATTGTCGTGACATTGGACATGTGTTCTCTAATTGTCCAGAGCCCACGAAACAAGTATTTTGTTTCGGTTGCGGACACGAGGGAGTCCTCAAACGAAATTGTCCTAAATGTTCATTGTCGGAAAACTTCCAGAGGAGTGTGTCGTTCGCGGGGAACCGGTCCACTCCTGGGAATCAAACGTCGGTACCTCCAAAGTGGGGCGGTCGATCACCGTCAACCTTTCCAGGCAAGTCGAATCACTATCCACGTCGATAAATAACTGTAACGTTCCTTCTCCCGTGTTGACGAGAAAACTTAGTACTCAAACCGAATTCGTGCCTCAAGTCGGTCCTATCACAAACATGGGCTTAAACCATAAGTCCGATACAATCAATCCACTCACTAAAACTTCTATTTGTCGTCATACCTTTAATTATCGTTGTCTTTCTAATAATCAAATTCGTAGACGTAAACGTGCAGCTTTGTACTTCTTTAAAATCCGACAACTGCATAAAGCAGCTATTCATTCCGTGTATACAAATCACACTAATATCGATTCTCGTCCCTTTTGAAACATCCTTGTCAATGGTCATAAACTAAGCGGTCTGCTTGATAGCGGAGCCAGCGTTAGTGTATTAGGTCAGGGGGCTCTAGAACTGATATCTTCATTAAATCTTTATTTACATACTACTAAACTTTACATCAGTTCTGCTCCCGGTCAACGAGTATCTGTATTGGGTTACGTTGATACTAACGTCACTTTTGGAAATTTGAATAAACCACTTCGATTCTTAGTAATACCTTCCTTGGAACATTGCGTGTATTTGGGAATTGATTTCTGGAATACCTTCAACATTTTACCGTTTCAAATACCCTCCGTTTCAGAAATTACATCTATCTCTAATACAGAGATCAACCCATTTCATCAGTTTACTACGGATCAACAAGTTCGACTACAATCCGTTATGCAAATTTTTCCCTCTTTCAACGAACAAGGACTGGGACAAACTTCCTTATTGTCACACGTTATCGATACCGGATCCGCAAACCCATCAAACAGCACCATTACTCTGTTTCTCCGGTGATTCAGGATCAGCTTTATCTGGAACTGGATCGCATGCTCTCTTTGGGAGTTATCGAAGAGAGTCAGAGTTCTTGGAGTTCTCCTGTTACGTTAATTCGGAAACCAGGTAAAAATCGGCTGTGTCTAGATGCACGCCAAGTAAACGAAGTGACCATCAAGGATGCACATCCTCTTCCGCTAATTGACGGAATTTTATCGCGTTTACAATCCACTAAGTTTTTTACTAGCTTCGATCTCAAGGATGCCTTTTGGCAAATTCCCTTATCTGCTGATTCACGTGAAAAAACCGCTTTCACTGTTCCTGGTAGACCATTGTATCAATTTACAGTCATGCCTTTTGGTTTGTGTAATGCACCACAAACGATGTGTCGTCTTATGCACAAAGTTATTCCTCACGAGTTCCATGATAATTTTTTTGTGTATCTGGACGATCTACTTATAACTAGTGCCACGTTCGATGAGCATCTCGATCTATTAGGCCAAGTATCCCACTTTTTCACGGCCGCTGGTCTCACTATCAATGTGCAGAAAAGCAAATTCCTTCAACGAGAAATAAAATACCTCGGATACATTGTCCGTGACGGAATTCTAAAAACGGATTCCACTAAAATTTCAAGTATTTTAGAGTATCCGACTCTGAAGTCTGCAAAGGAAGTTCGTCATTTCATGGGAATGGCCGGATAGTATCGACGATTCATTCTTCGATTCGCTATCATTACCGCTCTTTTAACGGACCTACTGAAAGGCAATCATTCCTTCAAGTGGACTGATGCTGCGGAAAACGCTTTCCAACAGATTAAACAAGCGTTAATATCTGCACCCGTTCTGATTAATCCCGACTTTTCTAAACATTTTTATATTCAATGTAATGCTAGTACTACCGGTATTGGTAGTATCCTTTTTGAAAAGGATAACGATGGTATTGAACATCATATTGCTTTCATGTCGGGCAAACTCAATGCCGTCCAGCGTAATTACACTATAACTAAGCTCGAATGTCTCGCTGTGGTACAGAGCGTAAAAAATTTCGTGCGTATATTGAAGGTCTACCTTTTACTATAATCACAGATCACGTCAGCCTAAAATGGCTGATGAACCAACAGGATTTGTCTGGTAGACTGGCTCGTTGGAGTCTTAAACTACAAGGTTTTGATTTTCAAATCAAACACTGTAAAGGCTCAGTTAATGTTGTTCCCGACGCGTTATCGCGCATATATGAAAACGTTTCATCTATCAGTATGTCCCCTATATCCATCACTAATTCTGACCCGATTCTGCCTGAACATTCGTACCTATCGTCTATTCTTATCGATTCTGCTTTTCAGGAAGCTTTTTATGTAGATCGCATCGCGATTATTGAGCGCGAACCCGATAAGTTTTCCAATTTATGGGTACGAGACGGTAAAATATACATAAATATTGGTGTCCTGTCGAATAACGATGTAAATACTCCGCAAATTAAATTATGGGTCCCGGATAGTCTGCATGAACGTCTAATTGCACAAACGCATAAACTTTCGCTAGCTTTACATTGTGGGGTTCATAAACCAGCAGAAATTCTTCGCCGTTACTATTACTGGCCACATGTTAAGTTGGATGTCATCAAGTATATTCGTCACTGCGCTATTTGCAAACAAACCAAATCCAGTAATCAAACGTAGAGACCTCCGGATCTACAGGTTGTTCACCACATTTCTTAATGTTTGGTTTTCAAGCCATTCGAAATGGTTCTGAGTATTCCTTACTTAGGAAATTATCTTCTCTGCCGGACGGACAAATAAGTATTACGGAACGTAATGATAAATTAAGTGCAATCCAGAATACAGTAGCCCATAGGATTCAGGAAGCTTACCAAAGCGGTAAGCGTCGATACGACTTGCGAAGCCGACCTCGCGTTTTTGCTAACGACCAAACGGTTTACGTTCGTAACCACATTCTTAGTAAAGCCACCGACAACTTCGCCGCCAAACTTGCCCCAAAGTTTGTGCCTGGAGTTATAGTTCGCCTGGTAGGACAAGTCGCATACGAAATGAAAGAAGTGAGACCATAATTTTGTTTTCTAACTATAGTTCCATGATTTTCAGTCTGTTTCATACGCCACCTTTCCAACACGCCCGTGTTTCATTTTGTTTGAAAAATCAGTAACACGCCGTGTTTCGTTTCTGTTTTAGGCTAGTTCGACTGATTAGTTAGTATTGAAGGCTTATTAGGGATGAAACTGTTGATTGAGTATGGTTACCTTAACGTTTCACCGTATCGAGAAACTTGCGTGAACATGTAGGATGATTTCGACGTTCTTACGTTTTGACTACATCTGCTGAGCTTCACGTTAGACTTCCCATTTGTTAAACCCTCATGGTTCGTTTAAGCGAGCATGATGATTTCGACGTTTAGACGTTTTGACTACATCTGCCTAGCCTCATACCAACCATGAGATCTTTCCTTATTCAGCGTTCATTCATAGCCCGGCTTATGGTGGAGAGACTCTTCTCAGGGCGGGGTCGTCCCCACGTTTGTTACGTATCATAAACTAAATTCAAATTACCTTCGCGCACTTTTCTGCCCGAAATAACTTACTCCGTGAAATACCTACCTGGCAATGATTATTTGAAAGTGTAAAGCTCGCCAAGTTCCGAAAAAGCTTTTCAAACGCGTCATCTCCCTCCAACCATCGGATCGGGTTCAAGCTTTCGCGAATACGAGTGATCGATCGTGCCACGCTACGCGAAAAAAGTAGCTTTCGATGTTCGACGTGCTGGAAATGGTGCGTGAGTAGGGAGTTTCGATCGAGAGTGCACACAGGGAGGACGGCTGGACGAGCCGGAGAAAAAAAACACGTTTGGTTGTAACTCTCTGCGCGGCCATCGCGCTGATTAATTACGGAAAACGAAAATCGTCGAGTATCGAGCGACCATCGAGCGGTCGAACCGAACCCCATTGTCAAGGGTTGAGTCGAAACAGCGACTTAATAATCGCCGAACAGCAGGTGAGCGCCGCCGGATCAATTGGGAGGCGCATAGTGGAGCGCCGCATGGAATACGAGCGCCCCCTGGAGCCGGCCTGGTCGAATCGCCGTGCTGCGATGAAAAAAGATTGCCACGCATGCCACTAGGTCAAACGAAATAATTTCGAACTATCAGGTATTTAAAGAAAAACAAGCGAAAAGCATCATCCATGGAGGTGCAAGCTAAGTTGCATCCAGCTATAATATAAAAGTGAAAAAAAAATTATGAAAAGACTAAAATTGATCTCGTAGAACTTGATAAAATGAAAATGTTGAGAAGTGTCATAAATAATTAATTATCAAAAAAATTTTATTGTCTGTAAGGACGGAATAGTTTTTCCAAGTGAAATGGAAATGAATGTTTGGTTTTGAATTGTCTACCTATCTAAATCGTAAGAATTATTTATGTAAAATAGCTCTTAACAATCGCCTTGCAAATATGCCTAACAAGGAATAAATATAGGAATATGTAAATCTAGAAAAAATTATGTGTTTTTTTTCTGTTCAATGGTGACGCGTGTAGTGATGGGTTCAGGTGTTTCTCTTTGTTCCTAAAACCCACGACTCGGTGAGCTAGTCGGGGAAACCAAAAATGTTAAATCGGGACCGTCACTATGCGGTCGACTTTGTACCGGTCCCGGTGGCGCGTGGGCACACGAGACATCCGGGGTCGAGGAGCGTCCAAAATGGTGGAGCACTCGATCTCCGATCCTCGGGTTTGTACGCGAAGTCGGGACTGTGATAGAAGTCGAACCCAAATTCTTCGGAACAACACAAGGTTCCGATGTCTGGTCCCCGGGACTTAACGTTCCTTGTGACCAACAAGACGGAAATCTAGTTGCCGTGAAATTTGAAAGCGATATCGTTCGCCAACTTTAACTTCATTACAAATGGCTCCCAACGTGGGGCCCCAAACATATTTCCGCCAGTCAGATGTTGACCTGGAAACTGATCTTTTCGATCCAGAGGTTTCAAATGAGGTTACTCACAAAACGGAGAAGTTGGACTTTGTGAGCAGCTCACTTGAGTTATTCTTATAGAGGTGCAGGTCATCCAACTCTCCTTCCATTTGTTTTGATTCGCATAGGGGAGTCCCAAAGTGATGTTCTGAATACTTTTACGTGCAATGAGGCTCGTCTCTTTCGCTTGAGAACTTCCAAATTGGTGGGTAAAATCTACCTTGATTGGTCTCGTAAAATATCAGATCTGTACCCTGCCTTTGTGTATTTGAAGTTCTCTATAATTTTTGAATGCGGTACAGGTGAAGTGAGCAACGTATCCGGGATATTGGGGTCGCAGGAACTTTAAAGAACTGAACGCTACGTCGCACGTGCGTTCGTTCACTCTCCTGGCAGCTCGGAGTTGTGTGCTTACTCACCTCGGTAAAATTTGACAACTTTTTTTGGGAATTTTCTCTCTTCTCTTTGTAATAACGTAAATATGCACTCTCGATGGAAGATGAATTCCAATGGGTGCTAACTATGCAGCCGGGGATCCTTTCCAGTGGTCGAAAACAGGGAGGAACTCAACAGGAAACTCTCATCTATTTAGAAAAAAATATATTCAATTTTTTTCTCGACCATAGTAACAGTATCCCAAATCTAGGAGATATTGTCGGTTATGTGTTTTTGTGCTAGAAATTGAAAATTAAAATGTCGCTTAGACACATTCCGCTTGCAACAGTTCACCCCAGCGACGTCGTGTGCCCTATTTGCACATGTGAGCACGACGGAGTGGAGCCAGCCGTGCAAGCCACTTGCTATCACGTGTTCCACGCCATGTGCATGGAGCGATGGCCGAGAAAGAATCCAAGCTGTCCCTTGTGTCGAAAGCTCTGCGATCCTAGTGATCTAAAACCGATCACCGTAAGGAACCGGAGAGGAGTTACGGGTCCTTCGACAGAAAAGGAATCTTGACCTTTGACTCAATCTCAAGGAGCTATTCCAAGGTCATCTCGTTGCCAAACTTACTCACAGACAGCTCGGCGAATGGTGTCCTCTACACCAGAGCAAGGAGCCACAGCTACTACAAAGTCTCCTCTACAACAAGTGAATCTGGGGTAGGATGAGCGTGCAGACATGATATCCGCTCAACCGGAGGCCGGAAATACTCCGGCATTGACTCTCCAACTATTACAGCAATGGTTGCCTCAAATGGTACGAGATGGAGTCAGCCAAGAGATAGCGAGTCTGGTGCAGCCACACACTCCACCAGGTCCTGTGCGGTTGAAGGAAACCCCTCCACACCATAGACGCGAGTTCATCTCAACCCGCTCTCTACCGAACGGACCCTTACCATTATCTAAGGGTGGAACCTGAAGTTTAGCGGCAGACGGGGATCTCTTCAAGTGGATAAATTTTTGTTTCTGGTCCGCGCACTAGCTCGAAACAACCTTCGAGGAAATATCAGCTTGCTATGCCTGTTTCTGCACGTTTTACTGGTTAAAGAAGCAGCGGACTGGTACTGGAAGTACTTACGTGGCACACAATATATGAAATGACACGCATTTTGCCGGGCGTTGCGGAATCGTTACGGAGATGGTATATCCAAGTTAAAACTCCGAGAGCTAATTCGCAGCCAGAAGCAGGGATCACACGAACCGTTTGATGTGTTCTGTGACAGTATTCTCCGGCTAACCGACCGTTTGACGTCTCCCATAGGTTATGTTGAACTGACGGAGTTACTGTGCTTGAACTTGTATATGTACCTCCGTAACAGCCTGTTGCATCTTCCAATTACCTCGGAACAGATGCTGCGCATCTATCCGCGGAGACAGGAAAACCTAGATTCCCAGACAGGTATCTTTCGCCCTCAAGCACGACACCCTGTTAACGCCCGACAACTAGTCTCGGAGTAAGGTACTGAACACTGCACGCCTGTACCACCCGAACCCTCGCCAATCCCTGCCATTATGCAGCAATCACCTGTTGATAGGAATACCCAAACTGTACTCTATCAGAACTACAAGATCAACGTCATTGTCGGAACTGTCGGAAGGTAGGACACTTTCACGATGAGTGCGAAGCTGAGCGCACCATATTCTGCTATGGATGTGGGATAGCAGGCGTATTTAAACACAAATGCGAGTTTTGTATACACAGAAAAAACTGGAGAACGGAGAGGCTTCACCAACATCCGAGGTCTCCTCTAGTTAAGTACCAGCCCTTAAAAGAAATCCTGTCGAAGCTACTGTACCCTCCAGTAGTTCGAAACCGAAAACGGAAAACTTTACCTCAAGTAATCACGCTTATCTTATCCGCATCTTGCCGCGATATAATCTTCAATATAATCCTTCACCCCCCTCAGAGGATCAATTTTATCCGCAGGCACACAGCAACTGCATGCATTATAAGCCTTATCACTTGCGTTTGCTCGAATACCGCCGAGCCAGACAGCGTATTTTTGGTGTGGAGGAGCTTTCTTCAGTGGCTCCGAAGTGGTCCACCCGTCGACTGAAGTGCTTCTGGAAGAAGGTCCTGCGCACCAAAAGACATCAATTTGGGACCACTATAGTGGACAGGCCCACAGATGACCTCCACCCACATGCCCATGTCACTTTATTTGGCGAAGAAAAAGTTCGGGGCTTAATTGACACCGGGGCTAGCGTTAGCTGTATCGCCGCCGGTTTCGCAAAGAGGTTTCTTGAAAGCAACTGACACCGCGTATAGAAGCTTCATTTAAGCCTTACGACTGCTGACGGGACCCAACATCGCGCAGTAGGCAAGGCCACAGGCTTACCAAAGCAGTTGCTCATCTCCCGTAACGTTGGTAGTTAAACTAGGGAAGATAAAATTGTGTTTGGATGCACGGAAAGTGAATCAGGTTACGGTAAAGAATGCTTATCCCTTATCACTTATCGATGGGAAACTTAGTCGACTAAAAGCATGCCTTGTTGGTACCGACGCTTTGTACCAAATGTCGCAGCTATATCTACCGCACTCACGGATTTTCTATCATGTAAGTGAAAGTTTTTGTGGAATGATGTGAGCCTCCAAGACTTGAAAGACGCTCTATGTAGAGCACCAGTTCTGCACAGCCCAAAGTTTATACTTCCCTTCTCTATACACTGTGACGCGAGTCATCATGGAGTAGGCGCAGTGCTGATGCAGAAGACTGCAGACGGAGCAGAAGTCACTGTGGCGTATATGTCACACAAGCTTAACCCTGCCCAGCGCATTTACACCGTGTCGAAACAGGAGTGTCTAAACACCGTATTAGCCATAAAAAGTTACGACTATATGTGGAAGGGCACGAATTCGAGGTCCTCACGGATCATGTCTCGCTACAATGGCTTATGATGCTCTCAGATTTACATGGCAGGTTGGTCAGATGCGTTTTGAAGCTCCAGGGCTAAAACTGCACCATTTTTCATCGGAAGGGTAGCTAAAATGTGGTGCCTGACTCGATATCGCGCGTATTTTCCCCGAAGGGTCTAGCACTAGATGAGATTTCTACCACCCATTTAGAGATCGATCTTTCCTCTCCCCATTTCAAGAGCAGAAAAAACTAAGAGCTTGCAAAAAAATCTCTCACAATCAAGCTCAGTATCTGGACTTACGAGTCCTGGAGGGATTCGTGTACAAACGGTGCCAGCATGCCAGTGAAGACATTTCCACAGACAGAGACGCATGGAAACTTCGGGTTCCGGACGAACTGACTGCCTCCGTAATACAGCGAGCAAACGACCATCCGCTTACTGCTCACGGTGGTATCGGAAAAACATGCAGGCAACTCAAAGAATTCTATTTTTGGCCATCCATGACCAAACAAGTCACTGAGTATGTCAGTTCGTGCGACGTTTGCAAAACGACCAAAGCGCTCAACCAAACTCTTCGAGCTCCCATGCGTCCTACAGTTATCGCGGAACGCATCTTTCAACGTTTGAACATTGATCTCCTTGGACCATACCTCGATCTTCAGCAGGCCACTCCTTTATTCTAGTAGCCCTGGACCACTCGTCCAAATTGTCTTTTTTAAAACCACTCGGGGCGTCATCGGCAAAACTTATCACGTCATACCTAGAAGAGGAACTGTTCCATTTGATCGGAATTCCCGAAACTTTCGTCTCCGACAATGGCCTTCAGTTCAGTAACCAACTATTCAATCAGCTCTTAGAAGAGTACGGAGTGCGCCACACATACACCGCCATTTATTCCATCGAGGGCAATGCGTCTGAGCGTGTAAATCGATCCAAGTTGCCTGCGATACGCGCAAATGTCCACCCTTATCAGCGCGATTTGGATCGAAAGCTGTCGAACATCAACTGTGGTCTTCTTTTCCTACTCTACATAAATGACCTTCCGTCAGTCATAGCGTCTCAGTGTCTTCTATATGCTGATGACTTAAAAATTTACCGAGTCATTCGCTCGGAAGAGGATTGTATTGCTCTCCAAAGGGATCTGAACGCGATCGATTCTTGGAGTCAAACTAATTTTCTCGCCCTTAATGTCCAGAAATGTCTTTCTCCCTGAAGCGCAGTCCAATTGATCATATCTTTATGTTGCACGATATTCCTCTTACAGCTGGTTTTCAAATAAAAGATCTGGGAATTATTTCCGATCCGAAACTTAAAGGGTATCCTGGGTTAAAATAGTCGAAATCCCCTTGTTCCCAAAAGTGTTTTTTCACTTGATTCTAGCAATCAAGTGAAAATCATCGATCATCGGAAGAGCGCCTACAGAATTGGATAACTTGGTAATGTTAAATTATTTTTCATTAATTTTTATTAAATAACCGATCCCGTTATCGATGATTTATATATTATTCGAGATGCCCTTTTGGTTTTTTCGTAGTAATTATTTAAATTTTTTTATAAATATATAAAAATGTCATTTTTTATAAACAGTATCAGCAGTTTTTGAAACGGCTAGAAGATATTCAGCTTTGCGAAACGTTGTTCTCCTATTAGAATCCAAAAGATTTATAGTGTTAATGCCAGCATTGAAAGATGAAAGGGACCAACTTACTACTGAAGAGTCAAACGCTTCTCGATTTGTAACGAAACTACGATGGAAAGTTGAATCAGTACATAATATAATTGGGCAAAAATTAAACTTCTTCATAATTAGCTGCATAATCGGCTTTTGCATAATGCTCAAGAATATTGTCAAATTGCTTGCTTTTTATATAATCTTTTCGGAAAGCATCAAAATTTCGATAAAAATAATTTGGATTTAATTATCGAGAGGATGAATGCAAATAGAATTTTAACTAACACCCTCACCGATTATGTAGATACAATAATAAAACTGGAATCGAAAAGCTTTACAATTTCAGAATTTTTCTTCAGATGAAGTTTTAGATTTTCTGGAATTAACCATCGAGGACTCGAAACTATTTTTCAGCAGCTCATACCAACTAGGACAAGCCATTTCATATCTAGGAGAAATGCTGCAAGAAGACAATTCTTTGCAATTAAGTTATGCAAAAGATCAATCTAATATTCTAAGGTTTGAAGTAAAATCGAGGCACAGTAACAGCAAAACATATAAATGTTGTATTCAATATTAGTCACATTCAATCAACATCAATGGAATTAAACAGTACTGTGTACTTGTGCCAATGGCAACAGAACCGTCGGTAACTGACTATTTTTTTTTGGTTTTGAAGAAGAAGTTGTTACAGTAATTGAAGAAGAAAGTGATGTATTCAGTCTACATCACTTTCTTCTTTCAAATATATAATAATATATTTTTATAAATATAGTCAATATTAAATATCAATTTATAAATATTTAAAAAAAAACACTAGTTGTTTTTATTTATTTTAATTATTATATATTTGATTATTGTCATTTTATACCTACCATAACCATAACAGCGCTTTGCACGTTCTACTTCAAACTTACATTTTATTTGAAACATCTCTAATTTTCTTTTTAGTCACTTGTCTCTTCAATATACTTGTATAATCCAAATCCAACAACTAATCACAGAATACAATTAAAACTAGCTAAAAAATCGTGAAAATAATTATTAAACGGGGTTTTTCGTATTTTAGAAAATGGTCGAACATTTATAAAAATATCAAAATACTCTTTAACATACCTCTGCCAACTAAACACACTATTTTAAATGAAAGTTAGGCTAGTTTTTGCCTTTTACGCTCTTTGGATGACCGAAAAATCGCTAAAAATAACCAAACATAGGATTTTGAAGGTGGTGCATCTCACGGAAAACTCAGAAAAAATTCACAAAAATAGTTTACACCATTCTCTGTTAAAATTGAATCTGCACCGGCTTATTTCGATACTCGGAAAAATATTACAATTTTTTAATGATTTCTTTGAGTTATGTGGAATGCTCTGAAAATTGTGAAAAAATTTCTGTGTACTTGTGATCTGAAGATACATCTCTCCGATTTTCTCAGCTTTTTTGATTAACTCAAATGATTTAACCTTTTCAGGCTTGTTTTTTTTAATGATTAAAAAAAAAATATTTGAAAATTATTATTTCTTAGCGAATAGTATAAGCGTCATTTGAAGAATTTCGTCCAAATTTCTTGCTTTTTGGAAATATCACTGTGTGCATAATTATGTCCATTTCTACTCAAACGTTGTTGAAAATCAATCAAAATAAAAATTCTAATATTGGAAAATTAAACTATATTTATATTCATATAACATTAAAGTAACGAAAATTCACCATGAATACAATAGTGTCAAATTATTCTAAAAGTTTTAATACCAATGAACTATTGGTATTCTTATTGCATTTTTTGCAACGTTTTCCTTCAGTATTTCCATCTAGATGTGGAAAATGGCCTACTGGATCGTGTTGTGTCTCTGATAGCGGTCAAACTTCTTGTTTGGGTCTTGTAGCTTGTTCAGCAATAGATTTAGGTGTGCTACTTGGACGTCCCCTTTTTCTGTTGAAGTTTCCTTCCCAACTTTACAAATCCGGTTGGTAATATACAGGCGAAACGACAGATAATTCAACTGTTTGTTTTTTGGAATGAATAGCTTTTCGCAATCTTTTCGATATTCAAGCCAACTGTTTGCCAAGGCGAGATCGACTGCATGAAATATCATGCGCATTGTCCATTTACGAGAATCCGATATAGTCCAATCATTTGGTCCAGAAGGTCGACACCGCCCATAGAATAGTTGTAAAGTCGAATAATTTCTGAGCGCTTGACGTTTATGTATTGTTTAAGACTTTTGTCTCATATTGCAACTTCGTCGGCATGGCCACTTCCGATAAAGTTTGAAGCCAAATAAACTGACCGATTATCTATCCACTTCACCAAAGTGGCATCGCCTTCTTCACTCAGCAGTTCATCTACTGATCCCTGGGTTGGAAAATCGATTAGTTTTCATTGTTTCGGCAGCAAATATTTGCCTATGTTTCAGCATTTGCAACAACTGAAATAAGGAAAAATAGTTGTCGTGGAAGAATTTATGGCATTCCCCATTTATTCGCTCGGTAAGATAAAGTACTACTGACGCTCCGAGTCAATTGGCTCATCGATACATAGATGTTCTTCTGATTCCAATTGTGGGCTGCGTTTTCTAACTGCGTCGTATAATGGTCGAACTTTGTGCATTCTGTCCTGACAATTGACTGGAATTTCTAAATTATTGACACAATGCAAATTGGAACGAATTTTGAAAAATCTATCTCTTGGCATGGTTTCGTGAAGAAAATTGAATTGATACTTAGTTCTTTATTCCAATACAGGCGTATTCTTGAAAGTTCAAAACTTCCTGTGGCTATGTGCAACCCAAACAAACTTCTGATTTCCGAAGCATTTGTCGGTTTGAAATTAGAATCTTGCTGAAGGGCATATATATTGGTGTATTTGGCCATGTTTTCGAACTCGGTTCCACCAATATATTTTTCAAAGTGCTTTAGAGGCCTAAAGAAATCTAAATTGTTGTTTTTGGAACTATTCTCATGCGAAACTGTTTCCGGTATATTTTCGACTCCATTTTACGGAACCTTTTTCAGTAATTTTTTTAATAATTTTCTTTTAAAATCGATAGAGGTAAGTTGTCTTCATTCTCTTAGTTTTGCTCTTCATCTGCCTCAATAATTTCTTGACTCAGTGGTGTGATTTTATCTGAATCAATTCAGACCACTCGTGTGCTAACAGCTTGGAAGTCACTTTCAAAATCTTCTATCACGCCATCACTAAGTTCAATATCAGAATTCGTTAAACAATTCAACACCTCTGTCAGATCTTTATTCGACCAAAGATTGAAATAGCGTTCTACGAATGAAAAAATGAAATCACAATTCATAACAGAAGCAAACACACTAATATGGAGCTATAATCACTGCTCATATACATATTGTTGCGGATCAGTTTTCATTTTTTTTGTGCACATTTTTCAATTCTTCCAAATTTGGAATCTATTTAAATTTGCCTCAGTACACTGCCAAATAATCGCCATTGGCAGTACTAGATCCCAAATTGGTACTCCACCACACGCGCTGTCTCTCTCGAGAGGTGAGTTCAGGTGATCGAGCGCGAATCGGTTCTCTTTGCATGCTGTCGCCCTCTGATTGGCCGAAAACATTTTGCGAATTACCATATATGGTAATAAATGAAGCAAAAATGCTTCGACTCGTGACCGCGGTGAAGTGAGTGTGAGAGTGTTGAGTTGGGTGAGTTGGATAGGAGAGATAACCAAAGACGGTCACGGGATCGGTTCCGCGCGACCGACAGAGCTGTCAGGTTTTTTTTTAAAAAAATTTAGTTTTCAAGATAATTGTTCTAGTGTTTTTGCGTAAAATCGTCGCTCGTAAATCAACCGGAGGGACGGCTCCGCGTAAGCAGTTGGCAGCGAAGGCTGCGCTACTCAGTGCATCATCGGCCGGAGGCGTCAAGAAACTACATCGTGATCGTCCTGGCACCGTCACCGTGCAAGAAGTCCGTCGCTATAAAAAGTCGACTGAGCTGCTGATTCGTAAGTTGTCTTTCCAGCGCCTTGTTTGCAAATTGCGCAGAATTTCAAAACCAATTTGCGTCTTCAAAGTTCTGTTGTGATGGCTTTGCAAGAAGCGCACGAAACATATTTGGTTGAATTGTTCGAGGATACGAATTAGGTGCTATTCATGCCAACGTGTCACCATCATGCCGAAAACCATCCCGCTTGCTCGTCGTATTTGAGGCAAACGTGCTTAACCAGATTCCACGATTAGTGTTTATTTACTTTGATCATTACTACAATAACAGCCTCCTTTCCGAGTCTCTTGTAATCGTATAACAATCACATTTGCATTAGTGAATATATTTCGTAAGCCATTTAGGTTAAGTTGGTATGTATTATATACGAGACTATCTAAACCAAAAATTAATGAAGTTGGATGTAAACAATTGTCTTCAATTAAATGCTAAATAATCTATTGGAAATAAAGTGTAAATAATATGAAGTGAGTTTTCATGGTTTCTCCCCGCCTCAGCATGTGCGTGATGCGGTTAGTCCGGTACTTGATGTTTCTTTTTCTATGTGATTTTGATTAGCCCACGACCCGGGGAGCTAGCCGGTTTAAAAAAAAATGTTAATCTACGGTCACCACTATGCGGCCACAGTTGGTGGGTGCTCCGCACGGGGGCCTCCTCTCAGCAGTCATCTTCCATGTTGCGTCCAAAGTAGCGGGGCACATGGAGGATGATTGGCTGGGAGGGAGGTGAGTGAATGCGGGGCACGCAACAATATGTTATATATTTCAAGTTCATCAAAAGAAACCAATTTCTATTCCTACTTGAATTTTGCAATAATTTGAATGCACTTACTAGAACCTAACTTGCTGCCGGACTCCATCCTGTCAAAACACGAATGAATGAAATTCAAAAGTGTCTACATACAAATTATATCTAACGGTGAATTCTTTGGTAGTTCATATTTCTGCGCATTTGATCAGAATGAAAACACTCTAATGATAACGTAATGTTGATGTGCATAATTATGCACACAGGGTCTGAAGGGGTTGAAAAAAATAAAATGTGGCTTAGGTGCGACCCCTATGGTCCACACGACTAACTTTCCGGGAGGGGGAGAATAAAGAAACTATCATTTTATTTTAATATTTACGTTCATATATTCCATTATTATTCTAAAAGGTTATAATTTTTTTAAGACATAAAAGCCATTTGATAGTGGAAGACGTTTCCGCCCTCGTCATCTATCAGAATCTCGACCAGATTCAAGATCCCCCAGATCCAAAATCCCCCAATCCAAAAATCGCCAAGATCCTAGGTCCCCCAAATCCTAAATCCACCATATCCAAAATCCACCATGCCCTAAATCCCCCAGATCCTAAATCTCCCAGATCCTAAATCCCCAGATCCTAAATCTTCCAGATCCAAATCCCTCAGATCCTAAATCCCCCAGATCCTAAATCCCCCAAATCCTAAATCCCCAATATCAAAAATCCACAGATCCTAAATCCTCAAATTCTAAATCCCCCCAGATCCTGAATCTCCCAGATCCTAAGACCCCATTTTCAAAATCTCCAGATCCTAGATCCCCCAGATCCTGAATCCCCAGATTCAAAGTCCCTCAGGTCCAAAATCCCCCGGATCCTAGATCCCCCCCATATCTAAATTCCCCCATATCCTAAATCCCGCAGATTCTTAATCCCCCAAATCAAAAATCCTCCAGATCCAAAATCCCTCACATCGAAGATCCCCAGATCAAAAATTCCTCCGATCCAAAATCCCCCATATTCTAAATCTCCCATATCCTAAATTCCCCATATCCTAAATCCCCCAGATCCTAGATACAATATTAAATTACTTCTAGCAATATCTAATATTAACTGCATTAGATCCTAAATCCCCCAGATCAAAAATCCCCATATACTAAATCCCCCAGATTCTAGATCCCCCAAATCAAAAATCCCCTAGATTCTAAGTCCCCCATATCCTAAATCTCCCATATTAAATTCCCCCATATCCTAAATCCCCCATTTCCTAAATCCACCAGATCCAAAAACAAACCCAATTCCAAAATTCCCCATATCCTAAATCCCCCATAACCAAAATCTCCCATATCCTAAATCCCCCAGATTCTAAATCCCCCAGATCAAAAATCCCCAGATTCAAAATCTCTCAGATCCTAAATCTCCCGGATCCTAAATCACCCTGATTGAAATGTGCGGATCTTGGCATATTAAACAAAATTGAATATTACCTAGTTATCGGCACAAGCACCAAAGATGATGGCAAGCAAAGGAGCTGCCTTTATTTCTAACGCAGCGCAAGCGCCGCTATGAACAATTACAAAAAGGATGTCGATGTAGGCAGTCCAACTTCTCTAGTATGAATGTTATTTTATTCATTGATTCCTATCTATTTCCGATATTTTCCCATGGTCACAAAATGCAAGTGCAAGCAATTAAGTGTAGTTTATTGGCTTCAAGAACCTTACCGCAGACTTATCGCGACTAACTTTTCTTACTTCGGATATTGATGTGCAATCCCATACGTAAAGTTGATCAGGCTTTACTTGTGCATCGGGCTCATCTATTGAAGTATCTTTTATTCAATTGTCTGTTTTTTGTATTGCAGACATACCCCTGGTTATTGCCAACACTGTTTTGACTTTTCGTCTATTTCGGGAGGAATCATTGTTTTTAAAATATCTGAGTCTAGCTTAATGAGTGACAATGCATCCGAGCTGCAATTTTTTTTTCTTGCTTAAACACAATCTCCAAATCATACTCGGAGAGATCTAATCTAATCCTAGTTAGTTTAGACGATGGATTGTTGTGCGTGAATAATGACACCAAAGATCTGTGGTCAGTCACCACAAATTTTACTGATTTTTTTAGAATTTTTTTAATTGATATGATATTCTTTTTCAGACCATATTACATATAAAACTAAAGTTTGACTTAAAATAATTAATGTTGAATTATAAATTTCTGGTCGTTGCCGATTAATCCTTAAGGGCGGAAGTACTTTTAGAGGCGGAAAAAAGGTCTTTTTTGCAACTGGTTTGTGGGGAAATGAAGACAGTTCTTATTAAATCAGTATAATATTTATTCAAGGCGATGTTTAATGTTGAAAAAAAAACAGATTCTACAAAAGTGAAAGTTGAAAATTAACAAATTTTTCAAGGATCTTGAAAGCCATGTCGTCGCTGACGTCGTAAATTGCGTAAGCGATGCTGGCTGCAATTTTCATCTGAAAAACCAAACATTTTCTTACTCGATAGGGGTTTTTTTAGTAGATAGACTAAAATGTGTGCGAAAGTCAAAAATTAGCCCTTCAAAACAGGCTCCAAAAACAAATTACGATTTTGACGAAAAATTTCGTTGTACTTACAGTCAAAAATAGTCCCAAAATAATTTATTTTTTAAAATCTTTAGTCTTTATAGAACAATTTTTTATGCTCTTTAAAATGAATGTTAGATGATGAAAATCGATCTACTAGTTTTTTAACTATCACTTACGCAATGTTAAAAAACATGGTTTCGAGAAAACGCCGTTTAAAGTTTGTGGTCAAGAGAAAAAGAACTCGCCGCCAGGCACTTCCGGGATGCATATCTTCCACAATTTTGAGAACTAGCTTTAGCAACTTTGACATGATATTTGAAGGCAATATATCTATCGATTAAAACAATTTAAAAAAAAAGCAATTTTAAAAAGTGTCTAAAGGTACTTCCCCCTTAAGTCATCATTAAATTGTTTGTTACTTTAATCGCAAATAATGCAGAAAATTCTTGTTCATTTTCGCCTTCTTTCTATTTGCACTTGTCTTGCATATTTTTCTTTGAAGTTCCAACTACATTATCTCACGTCGAAATTCCATTTCGGTCGCAGCGTTAGTCTTCAACGTGCAAATTAAAATTTTTATTCTTATTTTTAGTAAAAAACGTTCAGTTTCATATGGGCAGAATCGCCTTGATATAGGTTTCGGCTGGGCAGGATCGCCATGAAATGCGCGGATCTTGGCATATTAAACAAGATTGAATATTACCTAGTTATCGGCGCAAGGGCCAAAGATGATGGCAAGCGAAGAAGCTGCCTATATTTCTAAAGCAGCGCAAGCGCCGCAGTGAACAATCAAAAGAAGGATTCTGATGTAGGCAGTCCACATTCTCGAGTATGAATGTTATTTTATTCATTGATTCCCATTTCTTTTCTACAAAAATATTCCTTATGTACAACTTATCAACTAATCAAATAATATTTACATGCTCCTGACCTAAATCTATTTCCGATATTTTCCCATGGTCACAAAATGCAAGTGCAAGAAATTAAGTGTAGTTTATTGGCTACAAGAACCTCACCGCAGATGTAAGCAATTGTAATGTGATTATTGTATGTGGAGTGCGTGGTTGACCAGATGATGGATGCGCCTCGGGTGCTGGACGCTCTACGTGTTTCTCTTGACACCTTCTACGACATTCTTCTAGAGAAATGATCTTCTTCTCACTGTGAAAGAAAATATTCTCAGAAAAGAAAGCAGGAAGGATTTTTAGGGACCTACCGGCAACTGACTAATTGCCACTTGTTAGGCGCAGTCCAAAAGAACAGGCAGCCGATACTTCTAAGTTTTCAAGTTGCCGAATTAAAAGGCCACTTGTAGTCTGCCGAATAAGGCAGACTTTACTATTCCCTTTAAACGTTTTGCCGATAAGATAGCAAAAATTGCAGTGTAAAATCAAACAACTTCGTTCAACTAAGGAACAATTATGAGCCCAGTGGCAGCCTCGTTCCTTCTTTTTATTTAAAATTTTCTTTCTTAATTTCTATGTACACTAGATTTGCTTATTCTATAAAAATTCCTACTCTAGTCTTAAATCTACTTACCATAACCAATCGAACGCGATTCAAATACGTTCCCAAAGAGTTCGTCGCATCCAATATACCTTACTTTGCATTGATCCAAATAACGTCGCATAAGTTATATTTTTGTTTACTCTGGGTTCAATGCTCTACTAACAGTTTCACATGGTATCACACCATATCGATGTAGGTTTGAGGATGTGCTTTGACATAATAAAGAGCTTACCGAAGCTTAGAGAAGCTTGTGTGGGAAATTAGTTGCGTATTGGCTAGTTCCAGGCTTAGAACTTGAAAAACACTACACAATAAAATGCCAATAACCGCGGACTCGTTTTCATTCTTATGCCATACCCATGCTGAAATCATTCCCAGTGCACATTGTCAGTCTTCAATTGCTGTGGTGAGTCGCTTTTATTTCATTGATTGATGATAGAAAGAATGGACTTGGAATATACCCACATAGCCTGACTCACAATGCTTTGACTCGTGCCTGGTGATCAGATGGCAATGTATAAATATTGATTACGTCCGTCATGGTGGTCGGCATATGTTTTGTTTGCTTGTTGTAGTTTGTATTATACTACAAGATCCTAAATCCCCCAGATCAAAAATCCCACATATCCAACATCCTCATATTCCGAATCTCCCATATCCTCAATCCCCTATATGCAAATTCCCCCATTACCCTAATCCCCCAGATTCTAAATACCCCAGATCAAAAACCGCCACATCCAAAATCCCCCATATCCTAAATCCCCCAGATCAAAAATCCCCCACATCCAACATCCTCCATATTCTAAATCCCTGATATCCTAAATCCCCCATATCCTAATCCTTCCGATCCTAAATCCCCCAGATTCTAAATTCCCCACATCAAAAATCCTCCAGATTCTAGATCCCCAAGATCCTGAATTCCCCCGTTCCTAAATCCCCAGATCAAAATGTCCCAGATCCTAAATACCCCAGATCAAAAATCCCCCATATACAACATCCCCCCTATCCAACATCCCCCATATCCTAAATCACCCAGATCCTAAATCCCCTAGCTTCTAAATCCTCCAGATCAAAAATCACCCAGATCCAAAATCACCCACACCCAAAGTCCCCCATATCCAAACTTCCCCATATCCTAAATCCCCCTGATTCTAAATCCTCCAGATTCTTAATCCCTAAGATCCAAAATCCCCCAGATCCAAAATCCTCCATATCATGAATCCCCCGTATCCAAATTTTCCAAAATCCTAAATCCCTCAGATCCTGAATCTCCCCGATATTAAATCCCCCAGATCAAAAATCCCCCATATCCTCAATCCCCCATATCCAAAATCACCCATATCCTAAATCCCCAAGATCCTAAATCCCCGAGATCCTAAATCCCCTAAATTCTAAATTCCCCAGATCAAAAATTCCTCCAGATTCTAAATCCCAAAGATCAAAAAAATCCCCCAGATTCTAAATATCCCATATCTAACATCCCGCAGATCAAAACTCCCCCAGATCCTAAATCGCCCATATCCAACATCCCCCATATTCAAAATCCCCTATTTCTTAAATCCCCCATTTCTTAAATCCCCCAGATCAAAAACCCCCAGATCAAAAATCTCCCAGATCAAAAATCCCCCATATCCAACATCCCCCATATTCTAAGTCCCTCATTTCTTAAATCCCCCATTTTTTAAATACCCCATTTCCTAAATCCCCCAGATCAAAAATCCCCCAGATCAAAAATCTCTCAAATCAAAAATCCTCCAGATCAAAAATCCCCCAGATCCATAATCTCTCATATCCAAAATCCCCCATATCGAAAATCCCCCATATCGAAAATCCCCCATATCCTTAATCCCCCAGATCCTAGATCCCTCACATCGTAAATCCCCCAGATTCTTAATCCAATATTAAATTACTTAAAACAATATCCAATATTAACTGCATTAGCGTCTTTGCTCTCATTTTCCCAAACCTGATAATATAAGTTTGAAATTTAAAAAATAATGTTTTTTTTTCAACTTGGCCATTTTCGTATCATTTTCATCTATAAACAAAATGTAAAGCTTTTTTTATGTAATTAGTCTTACTTTGCTATATATATGTATCTTTTCTTTTTTGTTTAATTTGTCTTGCAATTGTGAGTCTATAAGATGAATTCCTAATAAACAAGCCGCAAGGTGCGACCCTTGAGGTCCACACGGTCAACTTCCCAGTAATATCTACATAAACATCAACAACATTAAACACAATAATAATTTTGAAAATAATATTACTTTAAGTAATAACAATGAGAGGTATTCATAGCAGTAACAGGAATGAGTTAATATGAATCAAATCGTCTACGGAAGGGTCCATTGAAAACGTAAGGTTTTTGGTCGATGAGAACAAATTGAATATTCACGCGGATCAATCGGTGAGGGCGTTTTTGGTCTTGAAAAATTTTGTATATGCAGTCAAAAATTGGTTCCATTGCATGTAAAAAGTAAAATGTATTACACATGATGATGGTTATTGAAATCTTAAGATTACTAAAGAATTAATCTACTAAAAACTACAATTTTTTATTCGATGAAAGCTTTTTAAAGCATATGATCTCGCAAACTATTGAACGTTGATACCGCAAATGCAAATTTGATTGAAATTTTGTTGGTTTTCAAAATTTAAGCAGTTTTTTTAATTAAAAGACTAGAAAAACTATTAAAAATCTGCTCAAATTATGCGAATATTCTAACACTTTGGTTGAATTTACAACAATTTTGTTAGAATAAAAGATATAAACTAATATCATTCGTATGAACCCTCTTTACAGGGTAACTTTGAATGATTTTTAATTTTATATTTAATTTTTTTCATAATCATGGAAGACAATTTTGCTGCTTTCTCTTCAAAAACTGATAAGAATGTATAAATTTTATAAACTCGTATCACTGTGCAGTGCAAATCAAGTTAAAAAAAATTTTTTTTATGAAAAAACCATAATTTTTCGCATTTTCTTCTATTAAACTAAAAAAATGGCTGAAACGAATTTTTAAAATGTTAAAAACTTCATAAAAATGTTGATACACGTCTACTGACACCATAATGATGCAAATATTATATCTGGTTCGTGAGATATAGTGAATGATAAAAATGACCTTGAAAATCATGATGACTTTTATTGATTTTTTATTTTTAATTTATTTTTTTACGTAATCATGAGAAAAAGTTTTGATTCTGTTTTTACAAACATTGTTTGGAGTATATCAATTTTATAAACATTGATTACTTGGACTTGAAAATAATGTTCAAAATTTATTGTTTTTGAAGAACAAACAATTTTTTGCACTTTTTTTAAAAATTAAAAAACTGCTCCAAGAATTTTTTTGAAAATTTGAAAGAATCACGTAAATGTCAATACGCGTCGATTGACACCTTGTTCAAGGAAATCGTACGTTGCGTTCGCGAGATATAACGCATGACAGAAATGACCTTCAAACGGGCAAAACAGCAAACCCCCAAGACCGAAGTTTTATAAAAACTAATCAGCTCTTAAGATTGCAAAGAAGCTTCGATTGACACCTTAACGAAGTCGATACGACTTTGTTCACGTGAGTTATGCTCGTAGAAAAAAGTGTCCACGAACGTACGTACGTCTCCCTTTCTAACAACACTTTATATATACTCTTTCGACCTCAAAACGTAAAGAAATGTTGAAAATTTTAATTTCAATTTTCGAGGCGATTACAAGAACTTCCCATATACTGGGAAGTTAATAAACAAATAAAACTGTGCGCTAGGTACTGCCCATCATACCTCTCCGAGATCAGTTCCATATTTCGTGGTGTTTGGACAAAACATGGTCGAATACGAGTCTGAATTGCTACCACTCGCTAGAATGGCAAAAATACGCCGAGACGTGACGCGCAGTTTGGTAAAAACCACTTAAACCCAGCTGCAGATCTATAACTTGCGCTCCCGTAAGCCTTGTTTTAGAGTAGGATACACAGTCTACGTCTGGAATTTCAGTCAAAGTAAGGCTGTGGATCATTACAACGCCAAACTCGACAATAAATTCCTAAAGGCCACCATAGAAAGTAAACATGGTAATGCATGTTTTCGAGTAGTGGGCCTCGACAACAAGGCCTTGAGAATTTACCACTTGAAGGACATTCGGCCATAAGGTTCCCAGGCATGAATGCTCTTGAAACACTTGCACTCATGCCTGTGGGGTAATGGCGCACGGTAATATCTTTGGTTCACTCAGAGAACCAGCTGACAGCGCTCGAACCAAGGAATCTGGTTTGGCAACTACCCGGCCGGTTCTGTCGACAGAACCGTTATCGGATCAAGAGACAGTCACTGGAGATAGAACGAGGGGTTCTGGTTTGTGCCGGCTAGCTGGATGAAAGTTTGCGGAAAAATATCGATTAAAGTTGATTGCGAAACCACAGAAAAGTATTTAAGAATATGTAAGTGTAATTGAGAAAAGGAAGAAAAGTCTTGTTCGGGAAGATCAGCGTGGACGATCAGATTGGAGGCGCTTGTCAATTTAAATGTATGTACTCGATGTGCATTGCATCACGTGGATGTAGTTCAAGAAGTGAAGTGGAAAAATTGGAAGAGTGAAACTTATGGATAATTGACAGGACTAACAGAACAAACTAAACAACAACCGTAAAGGGAAGCGTGAATTGGAAGCTGTAACCATAAAACAACAAGCACTACGCACAGACGACAAACGAGAAGTACCTTCCCGTAATTGTGAATATTTGTAGTTCTGATTAAAAAAAATCAAATTAATGTGCATAATCTTTTAGTCGAGCGTAGCTAAGATTATAAATATTCATAGACAAACGGCGGAGTAACACATAATGATATAAAAGCAAATCCTAAATGAAATAGTATAATTCGAATTTTGCTAATTAGATCAACACACATTTTTTTGAAAAGGGTCTTGAGATTTGTCCAGAAGTAATAATGTCAATTGAATAAATGAGGCTAGAACAATATGAGATCCATGTTATTTGTATTTGTTTTTCTATTTTTGATTTGAAAAAAGGAGATAAAACCTTGAAGAGATTCTAATCTTCGAAAAATCCCATTCTCCTTGCCGACTCCATAAAATAAGCCATTCATATCAAATTAAAAGTAGAAAAAGCTAAATACCTATTCATATAAGGCATGTAAAGAACGTACGAAACCCGAAATGTCCTTCTTTGTTAAAGATATAAAATAGGATGAGCTAGCGTTTTTTCTTCAAATTAAAGCAAACGTAAGAATGATTAGTGAAAAAAAAATAAACATGGATTGAAAACCTAATCAGCGAGAGTTTCCTTAAGGATCTTTCCTCCTTCTTGTTTTATGGAACAGGATTCACCCCGGTTGAGGTGGGCCTAGTGCGCACAGCATAGGCTGATACGCAAGCGCTAGGCATGTTAGGGCGGGCCCAGGCAGCGACATATGCGCCTGGCGAGCTCCACTGAAGCTCGTCTTTCTAATCGAAAGTAGCACGGCCACCCGAGAGATTGTTCTTGTACGCGGAAGTCTTTCGTTTTTTCTTGATTTTTTTAAGTAGTTTCGGAAGTTCATCCGTTGATCGAAGTAACGTAAAGGAGGTTTTTTTTTCTCGAGTAGATCTTGAATGCGTTATTATCTCGGTATGCGCGCGACAATTCGTTGGTAAAGTAACGTAGGAGGTATAGTCTCACATGATGGATAGTATGTTTGTGTTTGGACGTTGAGTTCATTGAGGCAAACAAGACGAAAGCCTTGTTGCCTTGAAATTTCGAAGCAACGAAGCCATTTCCATTTCATTACATACTCTAATAATGAAAGATCTCCACATAAGTAATACAAGTGAGATTCGACTGATAAAAACTAAAAAGAGCATACACCAAATGGCGACATATGGACTACTTGCAATTTTCGGATCCTACCTCGCATTCATCCTCATTGGTAGGCTATGTCCAGGTTTTGAAGGGAAACCCACCGTAACAACCATCGAATGAAAGCAATCACTGCAACTTCCACCACCAATTCCAGCAGCAGTCGAATCGTCTCCAATTTCAGAGCGATGAACAACAACCAAAAATGTATGATTCAATGATATTGAATTTTTTTATCGATCGTGGACTATTGCATTTAAGCGTGGGCGAGATAACACATTTATGCGCAACGAATAGTTGCTGACGACATGGCGGCATAAGGCGCGATGATCCATCGATGCAAGAAATTAAGTTTCCGTAAATTGAAGATTAATCGAAACAATCAGAATGTCGGTGTTTACCAGTATTATAGTTAGCTATTTGTTCTGTTTCAAATTTTACTCGAATCAATAATGGTCAGGCTCAGGGCTGATATTGTTGAAAAAGTTGACCCATATTTAGCAGTTGAAAAAGTCAATTAATTTCTTCCAAAATGATGATTTTTTGAATTTTAACTTACCGTAGCCCGTTTGAAACTCGGAAAAATTTGGTTGTATGTAAATTCTATAAAGCAAAGTCCTAGTTTGATTGGAGTACACTTGATTCGCAGCAAATGTCAAATAGATCAAAATACATGACACGGTAAAATAAACAATCAAAGAAGGCACGCACAATACTAAATTGTTTGTATGTATTCATAGTGTATGCAGCAGCATACGTGTCTCTTTAAATGTTATTTTTGTGTGTAAAACAAAAAGACCAATATGGGACAGTGTTCCCATTTTTTGATATTGACCTAAATTTTTTAAAAAAGTCTAAGATGAACAATAAGTAAACATTTGATTTTTTTTGTATTTTAATAATACTTTATATGACTACTACTACGACTATCATCAAATATATGGGTTGGTGGAACGGCGAGCCTGAAAATATAAATAAACGTACATTTTATTGTAGATCAAGTCACTTGAGTGCTCTTATTTGTTATCTCAACACAATTCATACTTCAAGTGGTCCAGAAACCAACTTCAAGTGGTCTGTTAGCGGAAACAATTACATACGAAACATCTTCCAGGGCCAATTGTTTGAGTTATTAACTTCGCAGTATATGGGAAGTACTTGTAATCACTTCGAAAATCGAAATTGAAATTTTCAACACATCTTTACGTTTTAAGGTCTTCTGAGTATATTTAAAGTGTTTTTAGAAGGAGAGATGTATGTGTGTGTGTACGTACTTACTTTCGTGGACAGTTCTTTCTACTAGCATAACCAACGTAAAAAAACGCGCATCGACTTCGTTGAGTTGTTAATCAAAGCGTCTTTGCAATCTTATGAGCTGATTAGTTTTTGGGACACTTCGGTCGAGAGGATTTGTTGTTTTGACATTTCTGTCGTGCGCTATATCTCGCGAACCAAGCAAAGGATTTGCATTTTTAAGGTAACGTTCAACGCTTATTAATATTTTGTAGTAAAATTTTTGAAAAAAATGTTGAGGAAGTTTTGTGATTTATTAAAAAAATGCACAATATTAGGTTTTTTCATAAACAATAAATTTTTAACCTGATTTGCGAAACGAAGTGATCAACGATAGCAAAATTAAAAGATTAAATAAAAAATAAAAAAATATTAACCACTCATCATGACATTCTAGGTCATTTAGGTCATATTTGGTTGGAGATGTTTTTTTGAGTTTAATACGAAAAACGAAAAAAATTTGGTCTGCTTCATAAAAATTAAATTTTCAACCTGATTTGCAAACTTTTATCAGGTTTTGAAACCAACAAAACTTTTTCCACGCCTCCAAAAAAGATGAAATATCATTCAAAGTCACCATGTAAAAAGGGTTCATCCGAATGATATTATCTGATAACGTTCATCACAAAGACATTGTTCATCAAGTTTATTAATATTTGCAAAACTTGAGCAGATTTTGAAAAGTTTGCACAGTGCCGTGTTTCAATTTAAAAAAAAATGCATAAATATTGAAAAAAACTTCAATCAAATTTGTATTTCTGGGAAATCAAAGCTTTGAAGTCATACTTTGCAAGATTATATACTTCAAAACGCTTTCATCGAATCAAAAATTGCAGTTTGTGGTAGTTTTGTTCTTTAGTGTGCGTAAAATTTCAATTACTTCATCCATCATCATTTGTAATACACTTTACCTTCAACATGCAAATAAACCGACTGCATATTCAATGTTTTTCAAGGTCCCCTGAAAATAAGAACATTGATGTTGAATAGTGAAAAAATACAAATTCAGTGATAATGCGGAGGTCAAGGCAATTTTAAACAAAACTATTCAAAATGGCCACCAAGTGATAAAATCTCTTCAGTGGATGTAATAACAAAAACTGCATTCAATTTTGCTAGCGCTATTTTGTCCTTCAAGCATCGACATGAAAATAACAAATAACGTAAAGAAGGCTTTGTAACCTGATCCGCTTGAATATTCAACACAACCAGTCCAATCCTCTTCCACCAAAAGTCTTACGACGTAATCAATGGACGCTCCAGTAGATGATATGATTAATATTTACTCATTTCTATTATTGTTATGAGAGCCTCTCATTATTACCGGCAAAGGTTGAGATTATGGCCCCCACCTCCGAAAGGGGATCGAAGAGTAGGCTACCATACTGCTTTGGCATAAAAACCTCGCGGTGCTCACGGGCCCATGAAAAGTTATGGGGGTTTCACCACCAAAAAATGGTTATTTTGCCTATTTTTGGAAATCATATGAAACCGTAAAATTTATCAGAGAAGTTATTTTTGCACATCCTTAGGAGTCCTCAAAATTCAAAGATAAAAGAAATTTTTTGTCACAAAAAAAATATAAAAAATTGATTCATTTTCATCGTAAATATAATATCTATATAGGGGAAACGCTCTGGGGACACGTTATAATTTTTTCGACTTCCAAGAATGTCTCAAAATTACGTCTGAGATCAATTTCACAGTTTCATATGGTCTCTACAAATAAGGAAAACAACCATAATTCACTGGTGAGCTCACTTGAGTTGTTCTTATTGAAGTGCAGGTCATCCAACTCTCCTTCCGTTTTTTTTTTTGGATTCGCGAAAGGGAGTCCCAACGTGATGTCCTGCGTACTTGTACGCGCAAGGACGCTCGTCTCTTAGGCTTGGTAACTACCCACTTGGTAGGTAAAATCTACCTTGATTGGTCTCGTGAAAGATTCGATCTGTAACTTGCCTTTGTGTATTGGAAGTTCTCTATAATTTTTGAATGCGGTACATGTGAAGTGAGCTGCGTACACGGGATGACGGGGTCACCGGAATTACGAAACACTGAGTGCTCCTTCGCGCGAGTTAGTTATTTTTGCTCTCGGGCAAAATATCTATCGAAAAAAAATAATAAGTCCGTTTATTTTTCTGGCAAAAATTCTTTATTTCAAATCACTAAACACGGATTTACGTTTGACCGCCATTCTCGACTCTGATCTCTGACCGACTCACTCTTTTCTGAACATTCCATTTTTGTTAGTTATTTTTGCGTCAGCGTTTTTCTAAGTGTGGGAACTTGATGTTTTTAATAAATGTATGAAATGCTGTCGGTGCAGCGTGGAATGTGAGAACTTATTGTTTTTACCAAGCCAGTGGCTTGGGTTTCTCAGGAATTGTACCCGTTCCCGGTAAATCGTGGGAATTACGATATGTAACTCGCGTGCGTTCGTCTGCTCTTCTAGCATCCCGGAGTTGTGTGCTTACTCACCTCGGTAAATTTTTGAAAACTTTTTTTGGGAACATTTTTCCCTCCTTTTAATGACGTGAATGTGCACTATCGATGAAAGATGAACTTCAGTGGATGTTTACTACTCAGCCGTGGATCTTTTCCAGTGGTCGAAAACAGGGAGGAACTCTACAGGGAACTCTCATCTATTTAGAAAAAAATATATTCAATTTTTTTCTCGACCATAGTAACAGTATCCCAAATCTAGGAGATATTGTCGGTTATGTATTTTGGTGCTAGCAATTGAAAATTAAAATGTCGCTTAGACACATTCCGCTTGCAACAGTTCACCCCAGCGACGTCGTGTGCCCTATTTGCACATGTGAGCACGACGGAGTGGAGCCAGCCGTGCAAGCCACTTGCTCTCACGTGTTCCACGCCATGTGCATGGAGCGATGGCCGAGAAAGAATCCAAGCTGTCCCTTGTGTCGAAAGCTCTGCGATCCTAGTGATCTAAAACCGATCACCGTAAGAAACCGGAGAGGAGTTACGGGTCCTTCGACAGAAAAGGAATCTTGACCTTTGACTCAATCTCAAGGAGCTATTCCAAGGTCATCTCGTTGCCAAACTTACTCACAGACAGCTCGGCGAATGGTGTCCTCTACACCAGAGCAAGGAGCCACAGCTACTACAAAGTCTCCTCTACAACAAGTGAATCTGGGGTAGGATGAGCGTGCAGACATGATATCCGCTCAACCGGAGGCCGGAAATACTCCGGCATTGACTCTCCAACTATTACAGCAATGGTTGCCTCAAATGGTAAGAGACGGAGTCAGCCAAGAGATAGCGAGTCTGGCGCAGCCACACACTCCACCAGGTCCTGTGCGGTTGAAGGAAACCCCTCCACACCATAGACGCTATCGTCATATGTTGGATGATTCTATCGACCAGCAAGTTCATCTCAACTCGCTCTCCACCGAACGGGCCCTTACCATTATCTAAGGGTGGAACCTGAAGTTTAGCGGCAGACGGGGATCTCTTCAAGTGGATAAATTTTTGTTTCAGGTCCGCGCACTAGCTCGAAACAACCTTCGAGGAAATATCAGCTTGCTATGCCTGTTTCTGAACGTTTTACTGGTTGAAGAAGCAGTGGGCTGGTACTGGAGGTACTTACGTGGCGCGCAATATATGGAATGGCACGCGGAATCGTTACGGAGATGGTATTTTTTGTCTCACCTGAGGGTCCGACATTTGGCTTGAAAGTGCGATTCTTCGGGTATCGGGATGTATGGTAGCGAGATCTTCTGGTGCTGTCGTACTTGGCGGAATTTAGGATGAATTTAAATCGCGAGTTACGTGTTACTAGTCGCTCCTGTTTGGTTGGGAATTTATGCATGGGAAAACAGTGGACATTTGCACGATCGTCTCCAAATTCAGATACTGAACCTGAGTGCATCTCGCTTAGTCATGTAAATGTTGATTATGATTTGGCTCGTCCTTTTCCAGGGTATCTTCGGATCGTCTTGAGCTATCTGCAATGATGGGCCGAGGCAGAAACATGATCTGACTTGTGGTGTTAGAGGGGGTAAGCGAACTTTGTTTATCTCGCTAGCACGAGGTGACTTTGCTTGTTTTCACTGATTGATTGTGCGATAACTTGAATATGTACGCTTACAGCGTATACTTGCCGCATATGCCGAACGAGCGAATAGGTTTAAAAGGTAATAGAAGTTGAGATCAGCAAGATACTAAACAGATAGAGGCAATGCAACGCGATCGCTAGCTTGCGACAGCTGGGAGCGTTCCGAAATGGTAACTGTGTTTTGTTGCGAAGATCAATGAAAGGAAAGGACAGATTGAAATTGAATTGAAAATATTGTGTCGTCAGATTCCAATGGCAGTTATTTGTTGTAATTAGCTAATGAGTAATTTAATAGAGATGGTATTGCATTGGTGTGATATATTGTTACATCAGCAATATCTCCCGATAATAATCTATCAAACAATTTGCAATCATTCGATGACAAATTGTTAAACAAATCAAATGTCACATCAGATGATGAATCAAGCAATGCGATTTACCCATCGATTGGGCTGACACAAATGCTAAATAAGATAAATCGTACAAAAACATAAACAGCTCGATGGATGCGCGAATCAATGAAAGCATAAATAATTCAATGTCAGATAAAATAAGTAGTTGAAAAGTTTACATATTATGATTTTATGCAGCAGTCGTTTTCGGAACTTAAAAGAAGATGGATTTAAATTGGATAAAAAACATAACGAATTATTTTTCTGAAAAAATATATGTTTTCATTTTGAATACCTATCACTGGCGCAGTTGAAAAGAAGTCGTGTATCTGTAAGTAAGACAGACGGAGTGAACCGGGTATTCACGATCGTAATTCCGATTTAAGGAAGAAACGTGAAAAAATTAATTATTTGCCATTATTAAGGAATGAAAGTGAGTAAAACTAATTATTCGCGATTATAATTCCGATTTAAGGACCTAAAGCGAGTAAAATCAATTATTCGCGATTATAATTCCGATTTAAGGAATTAAAGTGAGTAAAACTAATTATTCGCGATTATAGTTCCGATTTAAGGAATTAAAGTGAGTGAAGCTAATTATTCGCGGCTATAATTCTGATGTAAGGAATTAAAGTGTGTAAAACGAAATATTCGCGATTGTGATTCCGCTCAAAGGAAAAAAAGTTTTAAATATTGAAACTGATATTCAACCAAAATATCAAATATGCAAACTTCTTCTGCAACCAACATGATGAAACCTTCGCAATTAGCAGATGTATTGTCAAAAATCATCCCAAACACATCTTGAAAAATCATTGGAAATCGACCCGTTCAAATTTGCAACACGGGTGCCGAATTTTGATGGAGTAATGGAGCAACTGTAGACATTCCTAGACAACACGGAGATCCTGATGGCAAGTCTACACGGCTACGATCAAATGGCCTACCTCATCTTCTTCTTTAGTTATGAGAATTCTTGCGATATACATTTCATTGGTACAACTTTTCACATCTACTGATTTGAATGCGTCTTCAATTGAAATATATTAAACTTTGTCTTTATTGCATATTTCGATAGCTTTTTCCATTTCTATCTGGATAACATCGTAGAACTAACAATTCCGATTTTTGCGAATTCTCAAGTATAATTTGCAGTGATTAGCTCCTCTTTTATTAACATTGGCTTATATTGTAGGCTTATAGTTGAGCAATATTTGTGGTGATCGCGTGATTTAACAAATTGTAAGATTTAATTGAAAATTGTGGTAAGATCTTTTAATGACTTGTTTATGATTATTGGTTGTTGTTTTTAAGGACGTTATTCATATTGCCTAGGATTATGTTAAAATTATTGTGGTCAAGATTCCCTGCGAAGCACTTTCAAGCCTTTTCGTGAAAATTCAAATATCTTTTCGAAATTTTTGCTTGTTAGTGTTTGAAAAGCTTCGGAGTTTGACATAGGTCGTGGGCGAGGGAAGGGTTTAGCGAACTACTGCTGTTGACTTTCAATTGTGCGGACGTTATTTTCGGATGAGTCGATTTTATGATTATAATTTTTGAATTTGTATAGTCGAAGACCATGATTTTGCAAGATGCCTGGTGGGCGAGTCTTTGAAGAGAAAGTCAGATGCGTATATTACTTTCAAGTTTTGTATATCCAGATGTGGGGATGACTGCTGTTTTTTGTTTTCTCTAACTGTTTCGCGTCGAAACATTTGGGTTGATTATGAAACCAATGTCTTATTCCTTTTGACATTAATGATGTCACCAGCGTTAATATTTTAAGGGGATTTCCTAGTTTTTGTTGTGATATGTACGATATTTGGTTTGTTTGGATTTCAGTAAGTCTTTCTTCCGTTGCTGGATTAGTTCGCCTTCTTCGCGAGTTATTCTTGGCAAGCGGCTGAGGTAGAGTTCTACGTGTTTCTTCCCTTTAGTAGAGTGAATGGTAAAGTTATACTAATTTATCGCTCTTTAAAGTGTCTCTTCAAATAGTCAATGTGTATGGAGTGGGGACGTTTTATTTGGTCATTAACTTCACTTTTATGAAAGGATACTTTGGAGACTTTAATTTGCGGGTCATTTTCCATTATGGGTGACGGGGGAACGGTCCTAAGTGCAGCTTCGTTGTCTACTACAACTTTCTTTGACAGAAGAACAGAATGTCGCTCATTGGTTGTATTATTTCCTCGGCGAACTTTGATGCTAGAATTTTTCCTTGAACTTTTTTTATGAAATCATTGATCGTGACCAGAACTAATTTTCAACTTCCCAGTATATGGGAAGTTCTTGTAATCACCTCGAAAATCGAAATTGAAATTTTCAACATTTCTTTACGTTTTGAGGTCTATAGAGTTTATATAAAGTGTTTTTAGAAAAGGAGATGTATGTGTGTGTGTATGTACGTACGTACGTACGTATGTACGTATGTACGTTCGTGGACACTTTTTTCTACGACGATAACTCACGTAAACAAAGTCGTATCAACTTAGTTGAGGGGTCAATCGAAGCGTCTTTGCAATTTTAAGAGCTGATTAGTTTTTGGGAAACTTCGTTCGGGGGGGGTTTGCTGTTTTGCCCGTTTGAAGGTCATTTCTGTCATGCGTTATGTCTCGTGTACCTAACGTACGATTTTTTTGAATAAGGTGTCAATCGACGCGTATTGACATTTGTGTGATTTTATCACATTTTTAAAAAAATTCTTGAAATGATTTTTTAATTTTTAAAAAAAAAATTCAAAAAATTAGGTTTTTTTTTCAAAAACACAAAATTTTCAACCTGATTTTCAAACTTAATTAATCAATGTTTATAAAATTTACATACTCCAAATAGTTCTTGTAAAAAAAGTTTTTTTCATGATTACAAAAAAAATTAAATAAAAAATAAAAAATCATTAAACGTTCAAGGTCATTTACGTCATTCATTATATCTCGAGAACTGAATATAATATTTCCATCATTAAAGTGTCAATCGACGCGTATTATCATTTTTATGATGTTTTTATATATTAAAAAATCGTTAAAGGGTTTTTTAATTTATTTAAAAAATTTCGAAAAGTAGTGTTTTTTTCATAAAAAGATTCATTTTTAACCTGATTTGCACATCGTAATAATAAATGTTTGTAGAATTTATAAAATTTTATCAATTTTTGTAGAGAAACCAGCAAAAATGTTTCTCATGATTACAAAAAAAATTAAATTAAAAATAAAAAATCATTCAAAGTCACCATGTAAAAAGGGTTCATTCGAATCATATACCTTAAATCTCTTATTCTAAAGACATTGTTGTAAAGTCAATCAAAGTTTATTAATATTTGCAAAATTTGAGAAGATTTTCAATAATCTTCACAGCACCATGTTTTAATTTTAATGAAAAAACTGCTTTGTAACCTGTCCTCCCTCCGATTTATCCGCGTGAATAATCAATCAAACCAATGCACCAAAATTCATACGTAATCAATTTTACGAGAAGTACATTTTTATTATTTGGAGTAGTATTATTTCCATATTTATTATTGGGTTTAATATTTTTAATATAGTTTTAGATATTACTGGGAAGTTGACCGTGTGGACCTCATGGTTCGCACCTCACGGCTTGTTTTACAGTCGCAAATATATCGATGTGCGCTTTGTATTCCGGATAATTTGGAATGGGGATAGCCAGAAGGAAGAATTTATTTGGGTGCCTTTCGAACTTATTTTCCTTGCACGTCTCAAAAAAAGTTAACATTTGCTTAGCTGACTGCGTTAACGCATCGAATGGGATAGGATGGGAGGATTTACAATTAGATAGCATAGCTCTTGAAAATTTAGTTGATATGGAGCGTTTCTTGAGAGTCGACCGTGCGTTGTGCGGGCGAAAGTTTCACAAAAACGGTGATTCACTGACTGTAGCACGTAGAATATTCTGTAGTATTGGAGGTTTGCGTCATTTATTTGACGCGCCAAACATCCGCTCGTTTCGAAAATGGGTCAAAGAACAAACTATTAACCCTTCAAATTTTTCTCCAGGAGAGGCGGCAAAAACTGGCCTCCACGCAGTCTTGATTTAACTCCTAGGGACTTTTCCTGGGGGTTTTCTCAAATCAATAGTTTATAGCAATAGACCGACTTCTCCGGTGCTTTCGAAGGAAAATATTCGCTATGAAATCGCAACCGAGTCGACCTGCCGAGCCACCTTTGGAAATTTTACCGCTCGATCAAAAAAATGCCGTGAACGCAAAAGTACACATTTTGACGATATTATTTTTAAGAAATAAATTCCCAAATACTGTAATTTATTAATTAATAATTTTTAATTGTCATCTTGCTTTTTATTGACTGCACTCACTATATATAAACTTTCTTTTGAAACGCCCTGTACAACGCGTGACAAGCCTTTTAATTTTGGAGGACATTTATGGGTAGTAGAAGTTTTCTCATATCTGGAGCTTATTTTCTTCTGCATTCCAATGGACTCTCCTATCCATGTTGAGGACTTTAGCTTCTTGTTCCATCTAATTTTGTTTATCTTCGACCATTTTGCGTATGTAGCGAATTCAGTCATTTGAAAGATCATTCACTGTATTTGGATCTAGGTAATGCTACAAAATATTTATGATGACAACCTCCGGGTGATCTGATTGAATCAAAAAATACCCGGCGTAATTATCAAAGGGATTTACTATTCGGTAACTTCTTCCGTTCCCCATGTTTGGGACGATGTGGTTGTGAAAAACGATAACTAATATTTCAAAGAGAAAAATTTGGTCCAAGTGCGATCCTTGAGGCCCACACGACTTACTTCCCAGTGGGGTGTATAAAATGATATAATTTGCTTTTTTTAATAGTCACTATCATTAATAATTACTATTATTAAACATTATTATTCTAAATTAGTATAAGCATTACTTTTATTATTTTTATCCATTTTTTACCTAACCATAAAAGCTTTGGTAGAGGAAGATGTCTCCACCACCTGGTCATCCTCTACCAAAGCTTCGGCAACCTCGTCCTCTTCGTCCTCGCCATCCTTCTTGTCCTGCACTTCGTAATCAACCTCGTTCTACATCTCGGTTTCGGAATCCACAACTATTATTGAGGTTATTTAATTATTATTCACAATAATCATTCGTTATCAAGAATGTTTGACCGTTACTGAATAATTATAATTGACTTTATATATACAATATAAAATTAGAACTAATATTATATGATTGCTATTAACAATATTAAACTATTTATAACAATATCAAATTATTAACTGCATTAGGGTCTCTACTCCCATTTACCCAAACCTGATAATATAAGTTTTAAATTTTATAAAAAATCTTTTTTTTAAATAACATTTTTTACAAATTTGATCACAATTTTGCTAAAACGCACAATAATAACAACATTACTATGAAATGATATTTGGTATCCGCACCAATCTATAATGCGTATCAACAGTTTAAAAATAAGCAATTTTTAGTCGGGTTTTCATTTTTTTTCATCCTAACTAAAAAACCGCTTAACCGATTTTGCTGAAAACTCATTCAGTTTTAAGTTACGTAATTACGCGTCATTTGAAACCAAATCCATGTCAATACATACTTTGGTTCTTGAGATAATTGAGACGAAAAATTAATCCGAACGCACATACGCACATACACACATACGTACATACACACTCAGAGACATCTCTCTAAAAACGATTGATTTGGATTCTAGAGACCTTAAAACGTAGAGATACGTCAAAATTTGAGATTCGCAAAATCGACGACATTACAATAATTTCCCATAGGGAACTGGGAAGTTAAAAATCAGGCTTTGGCATGAACTTTCGTCGCTGTGTTTTATCGGCACTAATGAATTGGTTTCAAATAGGTTTGAAGGTCTTGCAACATAGTCAGCAACAACATTTGCTTTGTCTGGTTTGTAAAATTTTTCGTAATTATACTCCTTAAGGATTGATTTCCAGCATTTCATCTCGCTTTGAGTACTTTTGTTACTAAAAGCATATGTAAGAGGTTGATGACCCGTACAAATTTTGATTTTTCGAGATCCGTATAAGTATTTTCTGAGTTTTTTAATGCTCATATAATGTCCACCATCTCCTTTTCATTTGCGGCAAAATTTTCTTCTGATTTACATAGGTCACGTGACAAAAATATATTGGTTTATCCTTTTGGCAGAAAATAGCCCTGATGTGATAGTTTGAAGCGTCTACCGTTAGTTTGATTTCTTTTATAAAGTTGGGATGAGATGGATTACGTCCTTAGATATAAGGGTTTTAAAACACCCGTAGTGCTACCGTTATTTTTATTTATAACATTTTTAATAAAAAAACCTTAAATTGAACCTTCCTTATTTCCTCGTGTAGCATTCATTTTTCTTACGTCGTAGTCACTAAGGCTGATAAGATTTATCTTTACAATTTTTCACGCTAACCTTTTCCTCTTGGTGTTGATGTCAGATATGTTTATGTTATTTAATTTGCAAAATCCTTTTAATGTGAATGCACTCATTTGATCGGAAATAATTTCTTTTCTCCGTACACTAAGGACAAGTTTTAATTGAGCTTCAGCACATCTTGTGTATGCCTGGTTTACACATATCTTAGAAACGTAAATTAGTTTTGAATGTATCTATTAACATAACGCTTTAAGTGTTTTCCTGTTTCCTTTTCGGAAATAGCTCCAAGTGGTCAACAACCGAAGTAGTTCATTTGATTTCGGTATAGAATGCGAAAGTTTTTTGTCCCGGCTTTTATTTTATTAAATAAACATCTTAAACAGTACGGAACTTGCTTTAGCGTATTCGGAGAAACCAACAGTTCAGGCATAACCTTTGTATTGTT
This sequence comes from Oxycera nigricornis, assembly GCA_963942545.1. NCBI lineage: Eukaryota > Metazoa > Arthropoda > Insecta > Diptera > Stratiomyidae > Oxycera > Oxycera nigricornis. The sequence continues at coordinate 75,699,155 of OZ012660.1, forward strand.
TTCTCGGTGGACTAATGTCCCAGGCTATCATTATCGGCTTTCACAGTCCGCTGCCTCATTTCGCATTGTACAGCCCTTAAAATTACATTTCCTGTTATTCTGTATACTCTTCTATCTGTAAGTGCGAATTTCTTGTAGATATTTTTCTCATAATCCATTGACGATGATTTCAGCAGGTTTTTGTGTATCTCTTGAGATCGTACGAACTCTTGAAACAACAAGCCGCGAGGTGCGACCCTTGAGGTCCACATGGTCGACTTCCCAGTAATATCTACATAAACATCAACAACATTGAACAAAATAATAATTTTGAAAATAATACTACTTTAAGTAATAACAATGAGAGGTATTCATAGCAGTAACAGGAATGAGTTAATATGAATCATATCGTCTACGGGAGGGTCCATTGATTACGTAAGGTTTTTGGTCGATGAGGACAGATTGAATATTCACGCGGATCAATCGGTGGGGGGCCTTTTTGGTCTTGAAATTTTTTGTTGGTTTTCAAAATTTAAGCATTTTTTTAAATTAAAAGACTATAAAAACTATTAAAAATCTGCTCAAATTATGCAAATATTTTAAAACTTTGATTGAATTTACAACAATTTTCTAGAATAAAAGATATAAAGTAATATCATACGTATGAACCCTCTTTACACGGTAACTTTCAATGATTTTTTTTTGTTTTTTCATAATCATGCAAGAAAATTTTGCCGGTTTCTCTTCAAAACCTGATAAGAATGTATAAATTTTATAAACTGGTATTACAGTGCTGTGCAAATCAGGTTAAAAAATATTTTTTATGAAAAAAACTATATTTTTTTGCATTTTTGCAAAAAGGCTGAAACGAATTTTTATAACGTTAAAAACTTCACAAAGATGTTAATACACGTCTACTGACACCTTAATGATGCAAATATTATATTTGGTTCGTGAGATATAGTGAATGATAAAAATGATCTTGAAAATCATGATGATTTTTAATGATTTTTTATTTTTAATTTTATTTTTTACGTAGTCATGAGAAAATGTTTTGATGGTGTTTCTACAAACATTGATTGGAGTATATAAATTTTCAAACATTGATTACTAAATTTCGCAAATCAGGTTAAAAATTTATTGTTTATGAAAAAAACCTACTTTTTTGCACTTTTTTTTCTTAAATTAAAAAACGGCTCCAACGATTTTTTTAAAAATGCGACAAATTTACAAAAATATTAATACGCGTTCATTGACACCTAAATAATGCCAATCCTATGTTTGGTTCGTGAGGTATAACGCATGTCAGAAATGACCTTGAAGATCATGATGACTGTTAATGATTTTTTATTTTTTATTTGATCTTTTTCGTAGTCAAGAGTAAAAATTTTGATGCCATTTTCTAAAAAACTGTTTGGAGTATATAAATTCTATAAAGATTGATTACTTGAACTTGACAATAAGGTTAAAAATTTATTGTTTTTGAAAAAAATCACAATTTTTTGCACTTTTTTTAAAAAATTAAAAAAACGGCTCCAACGATTTTTTTCAAAATTTGATAGATTCATTCAAATGTTAATACGCGTCGATTTAAACCTTAATCATGCAAATCCTTCCGTTTGGTTCGCGAGATATGGATAACGCACCACAGAAATGACCTTGAAAATCATGATGCCTGTTAATGATTTTTTATTTTTTATTTAATTTTTTACGTTATCATGAGAAAAGGTTTTGATGTTGTTTTTACAAGCATTGCTTGAAATATATAAATTTTACCAAAATTGAATACTGTCTTTCGTTAATCAGGTTAAAAATTTATTGTTTATAAAAAACCCCTAATTTTTTCACTTTTTTTTTCTTAAATTAAAAAACGGTTGCAACGATTTTTTTCAAAATTTGATAGATTCACAAAAATGTTGATACGCGTCAATTGACACCTTAATCTTGCAAATCGTATGTTTGATTCGCGAGATATAACGCATGAAATAAATGACCTACAAAGGGTCAAAACAGCAAACTCCCCAAACCGAAGTGTCCCAAAAACTAATCAGCTCACAAAATTGCAACGACGCTTCGATTGACACCTTAACGAAGTCGATACGACTTTGGTTACGTGAGTTATGCTCGTAGAAAAAAGTGTCCACTAACGTACAGACGTATGTACGTACGTACGTACGTACGTACACACACACACATACGTCTCCCTTTCTAAAAACACTTTATATATACTCTATAGACCTCAAAACGTGAAGAAATGTTGAAAATTTCAATTTCGATTTTCGAGGCGATTACAAGAACTTCCCATATACTGGGAAGTTAAAAATATGAAGTTACTAAGGAATACATTTTTTTTATTTGGCGAAAACTTTTGAAAGCATCTGGTTTAGAAAAGTACTGACTCATATTGTTTCAGTTAACTCGATGTCAGATTATATGTAAAACATATAAAATTATACGTATGATACAGAAAGACGGAATTTATACATATTCATTGCTTATTTATGTTTTACTTGACGAGAACTGAAAATATCTGATTTTTATTGTAAGTGATATAAGCTTATAATATTCGTTTCAAGAAACTATTCATTATCAATAAAAATGTTTTATTGCTTTCGTATGAACATGTATGGATCTCAAAGAAATGTTATTTTTGTTTAATTATAAATTTTTAAAACATCTGACCTTTTAAAACGCTAATGACAAAACATAAAAATTTGATTTTTATTAATTCTAATTCGATCACTTTTTCAACATAAAAACATATTACGAAAGTTATTTAGAACCTGCTCACATCATGCGCATGATAATTTGGTTTCATTTATATGACGACAATGCTTTAAAACAAGCCGCGAGGTGCGATCCTTGAGGTCCACACGGTCAACTTCCCAGTAATATCTACATAAACATCAACAACATTAAACACAATAATAATTTTGAAAATAATACTACTTTAAGAAATAACAATGAGAGGTATTCACAGCAGTAACAGGAATGAGCTAATATGAATCATATCGTCTACGGGAGGGTGCATTGACTACGTAAGGTTTTTGGTCGATGAGGACAGATTCAATATTCACGCGGATGAATCGGTGGGGGCCTTTTTGGTCTTGAAAAATTTTGTATGTGCAGTCAAAAATAGGTTCAATTGCATGTAAAAAGTAAAATGTATTACAAATGATCATGGTTATTGAAATCTTAAGATTAACATACACACACACATACATCTCCCTTTCTAATAACACTTAAAATATACTCTATAGACCTCAAAACGTAAAGAAATGTTGAAAATTTCAATTTCGATTTTCGAGGCGATTACAAGAACTTCCCATATACTGGGAGGTTAATAAGAAAAAATAAGGTAATATCACTCGTATCGACCTGTTAGTCTTGTTCACTTACAATTGTTTTTTTATGTATATTTGTTATCATGGAAAAAAGTTCGATGGATTTGATTTCTTGCTGTGCTGATTAGAGTATCTGAAATTTGTAATTATTGATTGTTTGTACTGCAATCAAGATAGACTAGGGCGGATCTGGAAAAAACGACTAGATTTGGCCGTTAAGGGGGGCACATTGATTTTTGCAGGAATAGTTGAGATATAACTCGTTCAATAATAATTGACTAATCCTTCCTCTCAAAAATGTCGGGAGCACGTAAAAAATTGAAATGTTTAAAAATTTCCAAAAATCGTTTTCTTACTACTTTCCTCACTCCTAAATTTTAAACGGTTGATTTGAGAGCAAATATTTATGTATGTTTTGCAAGCACCCAACCAAGACAAATATTGTGGCAAAATGTTTTTACGTACATGCATTTCCAACTACGGGAAATTTGGGTGGAAAAATGGTAAATTGGTTTGGAGTGATATTTTTCGCAAAGTTGATTTACAATAATTATTTCGTTTTATTCGTTATTTTTTGGAATTGAAATATTGAGACCTTGTTGTATATATCATAAACAAGCCGTGAGGTGCGACCCATGAGGTCCACACGGTCAACTTCCCAGTAATATCTACATAGATATTAAAAATATTAATCACAATAAAAGTTATGGAAATAATACTACTTCAAATAATAAAAATGTACCTCTCATAAAAATTATTGGAATGATTTAATATTAATCGTAACATCTACGGGAGCGTCAATTGATTAAGTAAGGATTTTGGAGCATTGGTTTGATTGATTATTCACGCGGATCAATCGGAGGGGGGACAGGTTACAAAGCAGTTTTTTCATTAAAGTTAAAACATGGTGCTGTGAAGACTATTAAAAATCTGCTCAAAGTTTGCAAATATTAATAAGCTTTGATTGACTTTACAACAATGTCTTTAGAATAAGAGATTTAAGGTATTATGATTCGAATGAACCCTTTTTACATGGTGACTTTGAATGATTTTTTATTTTTAATTTAACTTTTTTTGTAATCATGAGAAAAATTTTTGTTGATTTCTTTACAAAAATTGATAAAATTTTATATATTATTATTATTTTTAATTACGATGTGCAAATCAGGTTGAAAATGGAATTTTTTATGAAAAAACACTACTTTTCTAAAAATAAATTAATAAATCGTGAAAAACGCTTTAACAATTTTTTTAATATATAAAAACATCATAAAAATGTTGATACGCGTCGATTGACACCTTAATGATGGAAAGATTATATTTGGTTCTCGAGATATAATGAATGACGTAAATGACCTTGAACGGTCAATGATTTTTTATTTTTTATTTAATTTTTTTGTAAACATGAAAAAAAAATTGCTGATTTTTTCACAAGAACTATTTGGAGTATATAAATAATATAAACATTGATTACACAAAAACACAAAATTTTTAACCTGATTTTCAAACCTAAGTAATCAATGTTTATATTATTTATATACTCCAAATAGTTCTTGTGAAAAAATCAGCAATTTTTTTTCATGTTTACAAAAAAATTAAATAAAAAATAAAAAATCATTAAACGTTCAAGGTCATTTACGTCATTCATTATATCTCGAGAACTAAATATAATATTTCCATCATTAAGGTGTCAATCGACGCGTATTATCATTTCGATTATGTTTTTATACGTTAAAAAAATCGTTAAAGCGTTTTTTTTAATATATAGAAAAAAATTGGAAAGTTTTTTTTCCATAAAAAATTCATTTTTCACCTGATTTGCACATCGTAATAATAAATGTTTGTAGAATTTATAAAATTTTATCAATTTTTGCAGAGAAACCAGCAAAAACTTTTCTCATGATAACAAAAAAATTAAATTAAAAATAAAAAATCATTCAAAGTCACCATGTAAAGAGGGTTCATTCGAATCATAGTACCTTAAATCTCTTATTCTAAAAACATTGTTGTAAAGTCAATCAAAGTTTATTAATATTTGCAAAATTTGAGCAGATTTTTAATAGTCTTCACAGCACCATGTTTTAACTTTAATGATAAAACTGCTTTGTAACCTGTACCCCGTCCGATTGATCCACGTGAATAATCAATTAAACCAATGCACCAAAATCCTTACTTAATCAATTGACGCTCGCGTAGATGTTATGATTAAAATTAAGTCATTCCAATAATTTTTATGAGGGGTAAATTTTTATTATTTGAAGTAGTATTATTTCCATAATTATTATTGTGTTTAATATTTTTAATATCTATGTAGATATTAATGGGAAGTTGACCGTGTGGACCTCATGGGTCGCACCTCACGGCTTGTTTATTTTCTATTTAATTTTTTATCTAATCATGAGAAAAGTAGCTTGCAGTATATAAATTTTATAAAAATTGAACACTGTCTTCCGTGAATCAAGTTAAAAATTTATTGTGTATTTAAAAAAACCTATTTTTTCACTTTTTTTTCTTAAATTAAAAAACGGCTCCAACGATTTTTTTTTAAAATTTTGATAAATTTACAAAAAATGCTGATACGCGTCGATTGACACCTTAACCATGCAAATCGTATGTTTGGTTCGCGATATATAACGCAAGACAGAAATGACCTTCACAGAGGCAAAACAACAAACCCCCCGACCGAAGTATCCCAAAACCGAATCAGCTCTTAAGATTGCAAAGACGCTTCGATTGACACCTCAACGAAGTCGATACGACTTTGTTTACGTGAGTTACGCTCGTAGAAAAAAGTGTCCACGAACGTACGTACGTACGTACACATACACACACACACATACATCTCCCTTTCTAAAAACACTTTATATATACTCTATAGACCTCAAAACGTAAAGAAATGTTGAAAATTTCAATTTCGATTTTCGAGGCGATTACAAGAACTTCCCATATACTGGGAAGTTAAAAATGTTGTTTAAATTTTTTTGAATGCCATCTGGGCGAAGGCAGTTTTTAAAATTGCCACCTGAAAATTGATTGACATTTTATTCTCCAAAACGTTCACATTAAAGTTTAACATAAGTACATAAAAGTCTTCATTGCCGACTATTTTCTTTTCCAATTGCAGTAAGTCCATTTTATTTTTTACTGGAAATTTCATCAGCCATGCTATTTCCAATAGCACGCATTAATTCTTTGTTTTGCGTAACAATAAGTTCTAACAAGGCATAAAGAGATGAAAATCTTTAGCTTATAATATTTTATAAATGTAATAAAGTAGATAAATACCCGTGATGGTTTCAAGCTTTCGCTCCATATTTGTTATGCGGGTAAGCACTCCCTGCAGGGTAGTTGCGTCTATGTGACGTTTAGTTAGTGTTGGACTTTTTGATTTTGTAGAAATTTTGCAAGAATTACTTCAAAAGTATTTAATACTGTATGAAGGTCTTACCTTTCAAAATTTTGGTATCGGCAGTAAGGCCTGACGCAGGTGTAGCCTGATAAACAGGTACAGGAACTGCGAATGATGCTGATGGCGAATTTTCTGTTTTGTCAGTCATGGTCAGTCTTCAAATATAATTTGGTGTCGATGATAGTAAAATATTATTTATTTTTAATTGCAATTATATATATTTACGAAATACAGTCATGTAGCATTGGAATAATCAATAATTTGTCTTCATAGGAAAGACATACTATTTTGAATGCGACTTCGTTCATGTTGTACGTTACTAATTCTTCAGATCTATCTAAGTCTGCAGCCATTACTCCTATTGACCCTGATTCAACCGGCTCATTGTAAAAATTTCTTAAATTTGTAAGGCGTGTGCCAACTAGAAACTTTCCATTATTATAATTGAAGCTAAATATTTTTATTGGAGTATAAGGATGTATGCAACAGTAATTATCTGGTTCATTTGTACTGAGGAAATGTAAATAAGAACGATAACTTACTATATCCCCGTGAATATTTTTATGAAACCCGAAAGAAATATCCTCAATAATTAAATTATTCTTATGTACAATTTTGCTATTTAATTGCTGCAATATTTTGCTTGGCTTCTTTATCTTCTTTTTGAGAACGCTCATATAATTTTCAAATTTGTATGCTGAAAAAGTATTAATGAACCCAATTTCTTTAATACTGTCTGTTAAATGTAGAAGACTATGAACATTATATGTTACACTTTCTTCTCCATATACAGTTGGGAAATTTTCTACAAACAATTCGATCATATTTTTCGCCACTTCAATATTTCGTAAATAGTTTTTCGGACAAGACAATAACCGATATGCACCATGCAAAAGTAGGAAATGGTAGTAAGTATCAGAATCTACAATATCTTACTGGACACGAATTCCAGTATAAAGAATAAATTGCCGAAACTCAGTGGCTTTCCATCTGGAAATTTCTGCTAAATCCCTCGGTTTACGAGAAAATTCCTTCGGAATGTGTGATGTAAGTGCAAGTAAACGTGTAGACATTTGACTTTTGTATGCAGCGCTAAGTTTTCTGCCGGAAACTTTTCCGTTTAAAAGTCTCAACATGATTTTCCTCGTAACCCCTAAGTCCAAAAGATGCATTGGGTCCAAAGGAAATTGGGAAACCATTTTTAATCCTGACGTTTCCAGCAGCATCTGCCTGTTACGAAAGTAAACATTGTGGTGATTCGAATACTCCCTCTGTTGAAAACTGCAGTCCGTTCTAAAAGTGGCAATATTGATGTTGTAGGTAACTACATTATTCACAGTTCTTCCGGTTTGAGTGCATTTGCTACAACCGTGAAAAAAATTGTGACCAACTATACCTCATACAAATCCTCTTTCTGGCGCGTCACATACAAAAGTTTGGATTTTAAATTGCAATCGTTTATTCATGTAAATGATACCATTACTATGTAAATTTTTGATTTCATAAGCAAAATCGTGCAGAAAATCGTCTATTTGAAATGGCTTCTTCCTTCCCACGTATGCTCCAATCAAAATCACTGATATGCTCTTGATGTTCACTACACTTCCTAAAATTGGCCGCAAACTGAGAGATGAACTCTTGAAAAGAGGTAAGCCGTCTATTCCAATGTCTACGATTACCTCATCGTAAGGAGCCAATATACTTGCGATTCCTTCTCATTGTTTCCCTAGTCCATAGTGGTAATATTGTCCAGGAGCAACAGTTCTAGATGTAATTTTTTCTCTACGTTTAGTCAAACCTTTTAAACTGGTAGGCACGTCTAGGTGCTCTTCTCGCAGAATTCGTAAAAGGGCCTCACAACTTTCCCTTGGCGGGTTATATTTATTGTACCAATGTAATAGTTTGTCCTTCAGCCGGTTTTATTCCAAGGGATTCACAATTTCTCCACTGTCCAGTGAACCATCTATTAAAGGTGAATCTTTGTGTATTCCAATGCACCGTGCAGAATTGTCCACAAAACTCACATTGTCTACATCCGCCCCTTCCATATTTAAATATGGATTTTCCGGCGTTTCAATGTTAAGTGAAGGACTATCCGTATTAATCGGTTGGTTTGCTGCTCCAGTATTTGTATGTGCGGCACATTCTTCTAACTTACTTAACAGCCTTTCTCGTTCCCGTTTCAATAAACGCTTTAAGTGACGCTTGCTTATACCACGCGAACACATAGTGTTATTGTTTAACTGTTAATCTGAACAAATTAGATACGTAATAATTAATTCGTTTTATATTTATATATATTTATATACATATATATACATATATATAAACATATATATATACATCTATATACATATATATATAATACCTATATGCACGACCAAACAACCGAACTTCAAAAATCAATGATCGACAGATCCGTGCAATCACAAATTGATAACATGAGTTAATAAATCAGCCGTAAGTTGAAACTGTACATCGTACTCACATCTTTGTATTTCCTTTTGATTCGCTCGAATCACTTCTGCACATCACTCTTTACAATGTCAAAATCACTCACTTCAGCACAGCACTTTTTTTTAATTCGCAAATACGGTGGTTCGGTAACCATCGGCAGACTAGTTCCTTATCCTTTGGAATTTTAACACTTGAGACAACTATTACCTGCCTTGGTTAATTACTCACCTTGAGAATCCTTGCAGCCTTGTGTTTTTGCTACCTAGAACACAAAACGAAACGAATATTTCTCGAAAAGATTGCTCGCACGATGATGAAAAACGAGCCCAAATTGCGATTTACGATGTTACATTGTTTATTCCATGCCATGGCAGTTGCGACTATGTCGCGACAATATGTAACCATCGCTTCATTTTTGCATTACTAGGTAATGTATAGAAGTTTTCAATCATTCAATGATTACTTTTCAGATTCCTTATGCATTCCTTTGGAATGCATTCCATTTTCCGACATAAGCAGCGATGAAATCATGCATTACCAAAGAATTCATTACAAAAAGTCCGACTAGGAAATTATGTTGATGTTCCACTCCATAGTTACCTCTATTGTCAGCTCCAATGAAAGTTGTACAACAGTCTGAATAAACAAGCCATGAGGTGCGACCCTTGACGTCTACAGTGTGAACTTCCCAGTAATACCTACATAAATATTAAAAATATTAAACGAGATATTAGTTATGGAAATAAAACTTCTTTAAATAATAATAATGTACCTCTCATAAAAGTTATTGGAATGACTTAATATTAATCACATCATCTACGGTAGCGTCCATTGATTATGATAGGGTTTTGGCTGATGCGCTGTTGATTGAATATTGATGCGGATAAATTGGAAGGGCGACACATTAAAAAGTCTTTTTTACGTTCTTTGTTATTTTCATATCAATGCTTGAAGGGAAAAGGGCACTAGCAACAATGAAAGCAGTTTTTGTTATTATGCCCACTATAGAAGTTTTGTCGCGAGGTGGCCATTTCGAATAGTTGCGTTGATAATTGCCATCACTTCGTCATAATCACTGATATATTATTCGTTCACAATTTTACATCAATGTGACCAATAATTATTTTATATTTTCTGTTGGTCTTGAAAAACCTTGAATATGCAGTAAAAATTAGATTCAATTGCATGTAAAAAATAAAATGTATTAATAATCATGGAGGAAGTAATGGAAACCCTACAAACACAAAAGAATAAAACTACTAAAAATTACAATTTTTTATTTGGTAAAAGCTCTTTGAAGCATATCATCTTGGAAAGTATTGACCACAAAACATTTTACAATTTAAAACGTTAATTACCACAAATGAAAATTAGATGTGATTTGTGTTGGTTTACAAAATTTAAGCAGTTTTTTCATTAACGGTCCTGCTCAAATTATACAAATATTAATAAACTTCGATTCACTTTTCAGCCATGTCTTGAAAATAAGAGATATAATGTAATTGCATTCGTATGAACTCTTTTAACATGGTGATTTTGGATGATTTTTTATCTTTAATGTAGTTTTTTTCGTAATCATAAGAGAAAGTTTTGTTTGTTTCATTACAAAACTTGATAAGAGTTTATAAATTTTATTAATGTTTATTAATGTGATGTGCAAATTATGTTGAAAATAAATATTTTTATGAAAAAAACCACTTATTTCTTCACATTTTTCCCTATTAAATTAAAAAAATGGCTGATACGATTTATTTTATAAATTTAAACATCACAAAAATGTTAATACACTTCAATTGACACCTTGATGATGCAAATACTATATATCTATATTAGATATAGTGAATGACTTAAATAATTTTGAAAGTCATGATGACTTTTAATGATTTAATATTTTGAATTTAATTTGTTTGTAATTATGAGTATAACTTTTGCTGGTTTTGTTCTCAAATACTGTTTGAAGTATATAAATGTTATAAAAATTGATATTTGTAATTCGGAAATCAAGTTAAAATATTATTGTTTGCGAAAAACCGCATTTTTGTTTTTACTTTATTTTTTAATTAAAAAAACCGCTTCTATTTTTTAAAAAAAATTGCTCGAATCAAATATTAGTATGCGCCAATTGACATCTTAATCATGCAAATTCTATGTTCGGTTCGCGATATATAGCGCATGACAGAAACAACATATCACCCGAACGAAGTGTCCCAAAACTAATTAGGTCTTAAAATTGCAAAAACGCTTCGATTGACACCTCAACAAAGTCGATACGACTTTGTTTACTTGAGTTATGTTCTTAGAAAAACTGTTCACGAGCGTACGTAAATACTCACTCACACACACACATACATCTCCATATCTGAAAACTCTTAAAATATACTCTATAGACCTCAAAACGAAAAGAAATGTTGAAAATTTCAATTTCGATTTTCAAGGCGAACTTCCCATATACTGCAAAGTTAAAAAGGTTGGTATGCACCGCGATGATCGAAATCTTTGAAATGCTGCAATGAATCTGTCTGATGAATAATTCGTGATCGTTTTTAGATGAACTGCCAAGGTGGCGAAACACACAATCCATCTTTCCATCTTTCGATGTGGATGGGTCCGGCATAGTCCATTACAGTTTGCGAGACGTCGTGAGGATGTAACAAAAGAAAGATGTTGTCGACCTATTAGTTGATGTGTACGTATCTTCCTTCGTCGAGCAAACATCAAATTACACAAAACATAAGATTTTATTGGGCCCGTCCTTCAAGAATTCAATTCTAATGTCGGAGATGGTCCAGAGTCACAGTACATGGAACCGCAGTAAATAAACTTTCATATGATGGATTCCTATGGACAAGCGTTCCATACAATCCGTAGCACCACGGGCGAAACGCACATTGTTTTCCATATGATTTCTGTTATTCGTCAAATGATGAGTCGGTTTACGCACTACGGTGCTGCCGTGTTGGGTTGGTTGGGTGTAGTGGCAGCCTCCTTTATGGCTCACTTAGGCCACTATAAGCCCATTGTGATACCATAAACGATTGACACGGCACTAGAGCCTACCGGATGACGAGTACCATTTAGAAGATTCTCGTATGAAATTGGACATGCAGCTTATATTTAAATCAGCTACTTTCAAGAGGCTGTTCAGGAATGATGAGCCTAAGGTTGGCATGCGTTTTCTGGATGGTGGTGGGCCTTCACACAGAAAGTGTTGGATTGTCTCTTCCTCGTCTTCTGATCTGCAACTTCGGCAGAAATCGTTGAAAGGAACACCCAATCTTTCTGCGTGTCTGCCAATCAGACGGTTCTGTCGTAGTATGTGGATATTTATCGTGTGAGATTTATCTTGTGGGAAAATATGTGGGTTTCTAATTCAATGATGAAACGCCGGAAAAATAGTTATAATGGTGAAACCACCCAGTTAAAAAGTCGACGAAAGGGCCTAAGCATTGAATATATATATATATATATATATATATATATATATATATATATATGTGTGTGTGTATTTATATGTATATACATATATATATATGTATGTGTATATATATATATGTATGTATATATATATATATATATATATAATATCTATTTGTGTGTGTAAAAATTTCTTTTTTTCGATTGCATTGCTTCAACCCCATTTTAGGTTTTTTAACTTCCCAGTATATGGGAAGTTCTTGTAATCGCCTCGAAAATCGCAATTTTAAACATTTCTTTACGTTTTGAGGTCTATAGAGTATATACAAAGTGTTTTTAGAAAGGGAGATGTATGTCTGTGTGTGTAATGTACGTACGTACGTTCGTGGACAGTTTTTTCTACGAGAATAACCCACGTAAAGAAAGTCGTATTGACTTCGTTTAGGTGACAATCGAAGCGTCCTTGCAATTTTAAGAGCTGATTAGTTTCTTCGGTCGGGGGGTTTGTTGTTTTGCCCCTTTGAAGGTCATTTCTGTCCTGCGTTATATCTCGTGAACCAAACATACGATTGACTTTGTCAAGATGTCAATCGACGCGTATTAACGTTTGTGTGAATATGTCAAATTTTAAAAAAAATTTGGAGCCGTTTTTTAATTTAGGAAAAAGTGCCAAAAATTAGGTTTTTTTCATAAACAATAAATTTTCAACCTGATTTTCGGAACACAGTAACCAATTTTTATAAAATTTATATACTTCAAATAATGTTTGTAAAAATACAATCAAAACATTTTGTCATGATAGAGAGAAAAAATTAAATAGACAAGCCGCGAGGTGCGACCCATGAGGTCCACACGGTCAACTTCCCAGTAATATCTACATAGATATTAAAAATATTAAACACAATAAAAGTTATGGAAATAATACTACTTCAAATAATAAAAATGTACCTCCCATAAAAATTATTGGAATGATTTAATATTAATCGTAACATCTACGGGAGCGTCAATTGATTACGTAAGGATTTTGGTGCATTGGTTTGATTGATTATTCACGCGGATCAATCGGAGGGGGGGCAGGTTACAAAGCAGTTTTTTCATTAAAGTTAAAACATGGTGCTGTGAAGACTATTGAAAATCTGCTCGAATTTCGCAAATATTAATAAGCTTTGATTGACTTTACAACAATGTCTTTAGAATAAGAGATTTAAGGTATTATGATTCGAATGAACCCTTTTTACATGGTGACTTTGAATGATTTTTTATATTTAATTAATTTTTTTTGTAATCATGAGAAAAGTTTTTGTTGGTTTCTCTACAAAAACTGATAAAATTTTATATATTTTACAAACATTTATTATTACGATGTGCAAATCAGGTTAAAAATGGAATTTTTTATGAAAAAAACACTACTTTTCTAAAAAAAATTTAATAAATCGTAAAAAGCGCCTTAGCAATTTTTTTAATATATGAAAACATCATAAAAATGTTGATACGTGTCGATTGACACATTAATGATGGAAAGATTATATTTGGTTCTCGAGATATAATGAATGACGTAAATGACCTTGAGCGTTTAATGATTTTTTATTTTTTATTTAATTTTTTTGTAAACATGAAAAAAAAATTGCTGATTTGTTCACAAGAACTATTTGGAGTATATAAATAATATAAACATTGATTACACAAAAACACAAAAATTTTAACCTGATTTTCAAACCTTAGTAATCAATGTTTATATTATTTATATACTCCAAATAGTTCTTGTGAAAAAATCAGCAATTTTTTTTTTCATGTTTACAAAAAAATTAAATAAAAAATAAAAAATCATTAAACGTTCAAGGTCATTTACGTCATTCATTATATCTCGAGAACTAAATATAATATTTCCATCATTAAGGTGTCAATCGACGCGTATTATCATTTCGATTATGTTTTTATACGTTAAAAAAATCGTTAAAGCGTTTTTTTAATATATTGAAAAAAATTGGAAAGTTTTTTTTTCCATAAAAAATTCATTTTTCACCTGATTTGCACATCGTAATAATAAATGTTTGTAGAATTTATAAAATTTTATCAATTTTTGCAGAGAAACCAGCAAAAACTTTTCTCATGATAACAAAAAAAATTAAATTAAAAATAAAAAATCATTCAAAGTCACCATGTAAAGAGGGTTCATTCGAATCATAGTACCTTAAATCTCTTATTCTAAAAACATTGTTGTAAAGTCAATCAAAGTTTATTAATATTTGCAAAATTTGAGCAGATTTTTAATAGTCTTCACAGCACCATGTTTTAACTTTAATGATAAAACTGCTTTGTAACCTGTACCCCGTCCGGATGATCCACGTGAATAATCAATTAAACCAATGCACCAAAATCCTTACGTAATCAATTGACGCTCGCGTAGATGTTATGATTAAAATTAAGTCATTCCAATAATTTTTATGAGGGGTAAATTTTTATTATTTGAAGTAGTATTATTTCCATAATTATTATTGTGTTTAATATTTTTAATATCTATGTAGATATTAATGGGAAGTTGACCGTGTGGACCTCATGGGTCGCACCTCACGGCTTGTTTATTTTCTATTTAATTTTTTATCTAATCATGAGAAAAGTAGCTTGAAGTATATAAATTTTATAAAAATTGAATACTGTCTTCCGTGAATCAAGTTAAAAATTTATTGTGTATTTAAAAAAACCTATTTTTTCACTTTTTTTTTCTTAAATTAAAAAACGGCTCCAACGATTTTTTTTTAAAATTTTGATAAATTCACAAAAAATGCTGATACGCGTCGATTGACACCTTAACCATGCAAATCGTATGTTTGGTTCGCGATATATAACGCAAGACAGAAATGACCTTCACAGAGGCAAAACAACAAACCCCCCGACCGAAGTATCCCAAAACCGAATCAGCTCTTAAGATTGCAAAGACGCTTCGATTGACACCTCAACGAAGTCGATACGACTTTGTTTACGTGAGTTACGCTCGTAGAAAAAAGTGTCCACGAACGTACGTACGTACGTACACATACACACACACACATACATCTCCCTTTCTAAAAACACTTTATATATACTCTATAGACCTCAAAACGTAAAGAAATGTTGAAAATTTCAATTTCGATTTTCGAGGCGATTACAAGAACTTCCCATATACTGGGAAGTTAAAAATGTTGTTTAAATTTTTTTGAATGCCATCTGGGCGAAGGCAGTTTTTAAAATTGCCACCTGAAAATTGATTGACATTTTATTCTCCAAAACGTTCACATTAAAGTTTAACATAAGTACATAAAAGTCTTCATTGCCGACTATTTTCTTTTCCAATTGCAGTAAGTCCATTTTATTTTTTACTGGAAATTTCATCAGCCATGCTATTTCCAATAGCACGCATTAATTCTTTGTTTTGCGTAACAATAAGTTCTAACAAGGCATAAAGAGATGAAAATCTTTAGCTTATAATATTTTATAAATGTAATAAAGTAGATAAATACCCGTGATGGTTTCAAGCTTTCGCTCCATATTTGTTATGCGGGTAAGCACTCCCTGCAGGGTAGTTGCGTCTATGTGACGTTTAGTTAGTGTTGGACTTTTTGATTTTGTAGAAATTTTGCAAGAATTACTTCAAAAGTATTTAATACTGTATGAAGGTCTTACCTTTCAAAATTTTGGTATCGGCAGTAAGGCCTGACGCAGGTGTAGCCTGATAAACAGGTACAGGAACTGCGAATGATGCTGATGGCGAATTTTCTGTTTTGTCAGTCATGGTCAGTCTTCAAATATAATTTGGTGTCGATGATAGTAAAATATTATTTATTTTTAATTGCAATTATATATATTTACGAAATACAGTCATGTAGCATTGGAATAATCAATAATTTGTCTTCATAGGAAAGACATACTATTTTGAATGCGACTTCGTTCATGTTGTACGTTACTAATTCTTCAGATCTATCTAAGTCTGCAGCCATTACTCCTATTGACCCTGATTCAACCGGCTCATTGTAAAAATTTCTTAAATTTGTAAGGCGTGTGCCAACTAGAAACTTTCCATTATTATAATTGAAGCTAAATATTTTTATTGGAGTATAAGGATGTATGCAACAGTAATTATCTGGTTCATTTGTACTGAGGAAATGTAAATAAGAACGATAACTTACTATATCCCCGTGAATATTTTTATGAAACCCGAAAGAAATATCCTCAATAATTAAATTATTCTTATGTACAATTTTGCTATTTAATTGCTGCAATATTTTGCTTGGCTTCTTTATCTTCTTTTTGAGAACGCTCATATAATTTTCAAATTTGTATGCTGAAAAAGTATTAATGAACCCAATTTCTTTAATACTGTCTGTTAAATGTAGAAGACTATGAACATTATATGTTACACTTTCTTCTCCATATACAGTTGGGAAATTTTCTACAAACAATTCGATCATATTTTTCGCCACTTCAATATTTCGTAAATAGTTTTTCGGACAAGACAATAACCGATATGCACCATGCAAAAGTAGGAAATGGTAGTAAGTATCAGAATCTACAATATCTTTCTGGACACGAATTCCAGTATAAAGAATAAATTGCCGAAACTCAGTGGCTTTCCATCTGGAAATTTCTGCTAAATCCCTCGGTTTACGAGAAAATTCCTTCGGAATGTGTGATGTAAGTGCAAGTAAACGTGTAGACATTTGACTTTTGTATGCAGCGCTAAGTTTTCTGCCGGAAACTTTTCCGTTTAAAAGTCTCAACATGATTTTCCTCGTAACCCCTAAGTCCAAAAGATGCATTGGGTCCAAAGGAAATTGGGAAACCATTTTTAATCCTGACGTTTCCAGCAGCATCTGCCTGTTACGAAAGTAAACATTGTGGTGATTCGAATACTCCCTCTGTTGAAAACTGCAGTCCGTTCTAAAAGTGGCAATATTGATGTTGTAGGTAACTACATTATTCACAGTTCTTCCGGTTTGAGTGCATTTGCTACAACCGTGAAAAAAATTGTGACCAACTATACCTCATACAAATCCTCTTTCTGGCGCGTCACATACAAAAGTTTGGATTTTAAATTGCAATCGTTTATTCATGTAAATGATACCATTACTATGTAAATTTTTGATTTCATAAGCAAAATCGTGCAGAAAATCGTCTATTTGAAATGGCTTCTTCCTTCCCACGTATGCTCCAATCAAAATCACTGATATGCTCTTGATGTTCACTACACTTCCTAAAATTGGCCGCAAACTGAGAGATGAACTCTTGAAAAGAGGTAAGCCGTCTATTCCAATGTCTACGATTACCTCATCGTAAGGAGCCAATATACTTGCGATTCCTTCTCATTGTTTCCCTAGTCCATAGTGGTAATATTGTCCAGGAGCAACAGTTCTAGATGTAATTTTTTCTCTACGTTTAGTCAAACCTTTTAAACTGGTAGGCACGTCTAGGTGCTCTTCTCGCAGAATTCGTAAAAGGGCCTCACAACTTTCCCTTGGCGGGTTATATTTATTGTACCAATGTAATAGTTTGTCCTTCAGCCGGTTTTATTCCAAGGGATTCACAATTTCTCCACTGTCCAGTGAACCATCTATTAAAGGTGAATCTTTGTGTATTCCAATGCACCGTGCAGAATTGTCCACAAAACTCACATTGTCTACATCCGCCCCTTCCATATTTAAATATGGATTTTCCGGCGTTTCAATGTTAAGTGAAGGACTATCCGTATTAATCGGTTGGTTTGCTGCTCCAGTATTTATATGTGCGGCACATTCTTCTAACTTACTTAACAGCCTTTCTCGTTCCCGTTTCAATAAACGCTTTAAGTGACGCTTGCTTATACCACGCGAACACATAGTGTTATTGTTTAACTGTTAATCTGAACAAATTAGATACGTAATAATTAATTCGTTTTATATTTATATATATTTATATACATATATATACATATATATAAACATATATATATACATCTATATACATATATATATAATACCTATATGCACGACCAAACAACCGAACTTCAAAAATCAATGATCGACAGATCCGTGCAATCACAAATTGATAACATGAGTTAATAATTCAGCCGTAAGTTGAAACTGTACATCGTACTCACATCTTTGTATTTCCTTTTGATTCGCTCGAATCACTTCTGCACATCACTCTTTACAATGTCAAAATCACTCACTTCAGCACAGCACTTTTTTTTAATTCGCAAATACTCCCCGTTCGGTAACCATCGGCAGACTAGTTCCTTATCCTTTGGAATTTTAACACTTGAGACAACTATTACCTGCCTTGGTTAATTACTCACCTTGAGAATCCTTGCAGCCTTGTGTTTTTGCTACCTAGAACACAAAACGAAACGAATATTTCTCGAAAAGATTGCTCGCACGATGATGAAAAACGAGCCCAAATTGCGATTTACGATGTTACATTGTTTATTCCATGCCATGGCAGTTGCGACTATGTCGCGACAATATGTAACCATCGCTTCATTTTTGCATTACTAGGTAATGTATAGAAGTTTTCAATCATTCAATGATTACTTTTCAGATTCCTTATGCATTCCTTTGGAATGCATTCCATTTTCCGACATAAGCAGCGATGAAATCATGCATTACCAAAGAATTCATTACAAAAAGTCCGACTAGGAAATTATGTTGATGTTCCACTCCATAGTTACCTCTATTGTCAGCTCCAATGAAAGTTGTACAACAGTCTGAATAAACAAGCCATGAGGTGCGACCCTTGACGTCTACAGTGTGAACTTCCCAGTAATACCTACATAAATATTAAAAATATTAAACGAGATATTAGTTATGGAAATAAAACTTCTTTAAATAATAATAATGTACCTCTCATAAAAGTTATTGGAATGACTTAATATTAATCACATCATCTACGGTAGCGTCCATTGATTATGATAGGGTTTTGGCTGATGCGCTGTTGATTGAATATTGATGCGGATAAATTGGAAGGGCGACACATTAAAAAGTCTTTTTTACGTTCTTTGTTATTTTCATATCAATGCTTGAAGGGAAAAGGGCACTAGCAACAATGAAAGCAGTTTTTGTTATTATGCCCACTATAGAAGTTTTGTCGCGAGGTGGCCATTTCGAATAGTTGCGTTGATAATTGCCATCACTTCGTCATAATCACTGATATATTATTCGTTCACAATTTTACATCAATGTGACCAATAATTATTTTATATTTTCTGTTGGTCTTGAAAAACCTTGAATATGCAGTAAAAATTAGATTCAATTGCATGTAAAAAATAAAATGTATTAATAATCATGGAGGAAGTAATGGAAACCCTACAAACACAAAAGAATAAAACTACTAAAAATTACAATTTTTTATTTGGTAAAAGCTCTTTGAAGCATATCATCTTGGAAAGTATTGACCACAAAACATTTTACAATTTAAAACGTTAATTACCACAAATGAAAATTAGATGTGATTTGTGTTGGTTTACAAAATTTAAGCAGTTTTTTCAAAAACGGTCCTGCTCAAATTATACAAATATTAATAAACTTCGATTCACTTTTCAGCCATGTCTTGAAAATAAGAGATATAATGTAATTGCATTCGTATGAACTCTTTTAACATGGTGATTTTGGATGATTTTTTATCTTTAATGTAGTTTTTTTCGTAATCATAAGAGAAAGTTTTGTTTGTTTCATTACAAAACTTGATAAGAGTTTATAAATTTTATTAATGTTTATTAATGTGATGTGCAAATTATGTTGAAAATAAATATTTTTATGAAAAAAACCACTTATTTCTTCACATTTTTCCCTATTAAATTAAAAAAATGGCTGATACGATTTTTTTTATAAATTTAAACATCACAAAAATGTTAATACACTTCAATTGACACCTTGATGATGCAAATACTATATATCTATATTAGATATAGTGAATGACTTAAATAATTTTGAAAGTCATGATGACTTTTAATGATTTAATATTTTGAATTTAATTTGTTTGTAATTATGAGTATAACTTTTGCTGGTTTTGTTCTCAAATACTGTTTGAAGTATATAAATGTTATAAAAATTGATATTTGTAATTCGGAAATCAAGTTAAAATATTATTGTTTGCGAAAAACCGCATTTTTGTTTTTACTTTATTTTTAACTTCCCAGTTCCCTATGGGAAGTTATTGTAATGGGGTCGATTTTGCGAATCCCAAATTTTGACATATCTCCACGTTTTAAGGTCTCTAGAATCCAAATCCATCGTTTTGAGAGAGATGTCTGTGAGTGTGTATGTACGTATGTGCGGATGTGCGTATGTGCGGATGTGCGTATGTGCGGATGTGCGTATGTGCGTATGTGCGGATGTGCGTATGTGCGGATGTGCGTATGTGCGTATGTACGTATGTGCGTTCGGAGTAATTTTTCGTCTCGATTATCTCAAGAATCAAACATCCGATTGACGTGGGACTGGTTTTAAACGACGCGTAATTACGTAACTTAGAACTGAATGACTTTTCAGCAAAATCGGTTGGGCCGTTTTTTATTTAGGATGAAAAAACTGAAAAAACGACTAAAAATTGCTTATTTTTAAACTGTTGATACGCACTATTAATTCGTGCAGATACCAAATACCTTCATAGTAATGTTGTTATTATTGTGCGTTTTAGCAAAATTGTGATCAAATTTGTAAAAAATTTTATTTAAAAACAAGATTAATTTATAAAATTGCAAACTTTTATTATCAGGTTTGGGTGAATGGGAGTAGAGACGCTAATGCAGTTAATAATTGGATATTGTTATAAATAATTTAATATTGTTAATAACAATCAAATAATATTAGTTATAATCTGATATTGTATATATAAATTCAATTATAATTATTCAGTAACGGTCAAACATTCTTAATAACGAATGATTATTTTAAACAATAATTAAATACCCTCAATAATAGTTGTGGATTCCGAGGCCGAGATGGAGGACAAGAAGGGTGATGTGGACGAAGAGGACAAGGTTGCCAAGGCTTTGGTAGAGGATGACCAGGTGGTGGAGACGTCTTCCTCTACCAAATCTTTTATGGTTAGATAAAAAACTGATAAAAATAGTAACAGTAATTATATTAATTTAGAATAATAATGTTTAATAATAATTATTATTAATAATAGTAATTAATAATAAAAGCAAATTATAGCTTTTTATTCAACCACTGGGAAGTTAGTCGTGTGGGCCTCGAGGGTCGCACTTAGACCACATTTTTTAATTAAAAAAACCGGAATGACTTAATATTAATCACATCATCTACGGTAGCGTCCATTGATTATGATAGGGTTTTGGCTGATGCGCTGTTGATTGAATATTGATGCGGATAAATTGGAAGGGCGACACATTAAAAAGTCTTTTTTACGTTCTTTGTTATTTTCATATCAATGCTTGAAGGGAAAAGGGCACTAGCAACAATGAAAGCAGTTTTTGTTATTATGCCCACTATAGAAGTTTTGTCGCGAGGTGGCCATTTCGAATAGTTGCGTTGATAATTGCCATCACTTCGTCATAATCACTGATATATTATTCGTTCACAATTTTACATCAATGTGACCAATAATTATTTTATATTTTCTGTTGGTCTTGAAAAACCTTGAATATGCAGTAAAAATTAGATTCAATTGCATGTAAAAAATAAAATGTATTAATAATCATGGAGGAAGTAATGGAAACCCTACAAACACAAAAGAATAAAACTACTAAAAATTACAATTTTTTATTTGGTAAAAGCTCTTTGAAGCATATCATCTTGGAAAGTATTGACCACAAAACATTTTACAATTTAAAACGTTAATTACCACAAATGAAAATTAGATGTGATTTGTGTTGGTTTACAAAATTTAAGCAGTTTTTTCATTAACGGTCCTGCTCAAATTATACAAATATTAATAAACTTCGATTCACTTTTCAGCCATGTCTTGAAAATAAGAGATATAATGTAATTGCATTCGTATGAACTCTTTTAACATGGTGATTTTGGATGATTTTTTATCTTTAATGTAGTTTTTTTCGTAATCATAAGAGAAAGTTTTGTTTGTTTCATTACAAAACTTGATAAGAGTTTATAAATTTTATTAATGTTTATTAATGTGATGTGCAAATTATGTTGAAAATAAATATTTTTATGAAAAAAACCACTTATTTCTTCACATTTTTCCCTATTAAATTAAAAAAATGGCTGATACGATTTTTTTTATAAATTTAAACATCACAAAAATGTTAATACACTTCAATTGACACCTTGATGATGCAAATACTATATATCTATATTAGATATAGTGAATGACTTAAATAATTTTGAAAGTCATGATGACTTTTAATGATTTAATATTTTGAATTTAATTTGTTTGTAATTATGAGTATAACTTTTGCTGGTTTTGTTCTCAAATACTGTTTGAAGTATATAAATGTTATAAAAATTGATATTTGTAATTCGGAAATCAAGTTAAAATATTATTGTTTGCGAAAAACCGCATTTTTGTTTTTACTTTATTTTTAACTTCCCAGTTCCCTATGGGAAGTTATTGTAATGGCGTCGATTTTGCGAATCCCACATTTTGACATATCTCCACGTTTTAAGGTCTCTAGAATCCAAATCCATCGTTTTTAGAGAGATGTCTGTGAGTGTGTATGTACGTATGTGCGGATGTGCGTATGTGCGGATGTGCGTATGTGCGGATGTGCGTATGTGCGTATGTGCGGATGTGCGTATGTGCGGATGTGCGTATGTACGTATGTGCGTTCGGAGTAATTTTTCGTCTCGATTATCTCAAGAACCAAACATCGGATTGACGTGGGACTGGTTTTAAACGACGCGTAATCACGTAACTTAGAACTGAATGACTTTTCAGCAAAATCGGTTGGGCCGTTTTTTATTTAGGATGAAAAAACTGAAAAAACGACTAAAAATTGCTTATTTTTAAACTGTTGATACGCACTATTAATTCGTGCAGATACCAAATACCTTCATAGTAATGTTGTTATTATTGTGCGTTTTAGCAAAATTGTGATCAAATTTGTAAAAAATTTTATTTAAAAACAAGATTAATTTATAAAATTGCAAACTTTTATTATCAGGTTTGGGTGAATGGGAGTAGAGACGCTAATGCAGTTAATAATTGGATATTGTTATAAATAATTTAATATTGTTAATAACAATCAAATAATATTAGTTATAATCTGATATTGTATATATAAATTCAATTATAATTATTCAGTAACGGTCAAACATTCTTAATAACGAATGATTATTTTAAACAATAATTAAATACCCTCAATAATAGTTGTGGATTCCGAGGCCGAGATGGAGGACAAGAAGGGTGATGTGGACGAAGAGGACAAGGTTGCCAAGGCTTTGGTAGAGGATGCCCAGGTGGTGGAGACGTCTTCCTCTACCAAATCTTTTATGGTTAGATAAAAAACTGATAAAAATAGTAACAGTAATTATATTAATTTAGAATAATAATGTTTAATAATAATTATTATTAATAATAGTAATTAATAATAAAAGCAAATTATAGCTTTTTATTCAACCACTGGGAAGTTAGTCCTTAGACCACATTTTTTAATTAAAAAAACCGGAATGACTTAATATTAATCACATCATCTACGGTAGCGTCCATTGATTATGATAGGGTTTTGGCTGATGCGCTGTTGATTGAATATTGATGCGGATAAATTGGAAGGGCGACACATTAAAAAGTCTTTTTTACGTTCTTTGTTATTTTCATATCAATGCTTGAAGGGAAAAGGGCACTAGCAACAATGAAAGCAGTTTTTGTTATTATGCCCACTATAGAAGTTTTGTCGCGAGGTGGCCATTTCGAATAGTTGCGTTGATAATTGCCATCACTTCGTCATAATCACTGATATATTATTCGTTCACAATTTTACATCAATGTGACCAATAATTATTTTATATTTTCTGTTGGTCTTGAAAAACCTTGAATATGCAGTAAAAATTAGATTCAATTGCATGTAAAAAATAAAATGTATTAATAATCATGGAGGAAGTAATGGAAACCCTACAAACACAAAAGAATAAAACTACTAAAAATTACAATTTTTTATTTGGTAAAAGCTCTTTGAAGCATATCATCTTGGAAAGTATTGACCACAAAACATTTTACAATTTAAAACGTTAATTACCACAAATGAAAATTAGATGTGATTTGTGTTGGTTTACAAAATTTAAGCAGTTTTTTCATTAACGGTCCTGCTCAAATTATACAAATATTAATAAATTTCGATTCACTTTTCAGCCATGTCTTGAAAATAAGAGATATAATGTAATTGCATTCGTATGAACTCTTTTAACATGGTGATTTTGGATGATTTTTTATCTTTAATGTAGTTTTTTTCGTAATCATAAGAGAAAGTTTTGTTTGTTTCATTACAAAACTTGATAAGAGTTTATAAATTTTATTAATGTTTATTAATGTGATGTGCAAATTATGTTGAAAATAAATATTTTTATGAAAAAAACCACTTATTTCTTCACATTTTTCCCTATTAAATTAAAAAAATGGCTGATACGATTTTTTTTATAAATTTAAACATCACAAAAATGTTAATACACTTCAATTGACACCTTGATGATGCAAATACTATATATCTATATTAGATATAGTGAATGACTTAAATAATTTTGAAAGTCATGATGACTTTTAATGATTTAATATTTTGAATTTAATTTGTTTGTAATTATGAGTATAACTTTTGCTGGTTTTGTTCTCAAATACTGTTTGAAGTATATAAATGTTATAAAAATTGATATTTGTAATTCGGAAATCAAGTTAAAATATTATTGTTTGCGAAAAACCGCATTTTTGTTTTTACTTTATTTTTAACTTCCCAGTTCCCTATGGGAAGTTATTGTAATGGGGTCGATTTTGCGAATCCCAAATTTTGACATATCTCCACGTTTTAAGGTCTCTAGAATCCAAATCCATCGTTTTTAGAGAGATGTCTGTGAGTGTGTATGTACGTATGTGCGGATGTGCGTATGTGCGGATGTGCGTATGTGCGGATGTGCGTATGTGCGTATGTGCGGATGTGCGTATGTGCGGATGTGCGTATGTGCGTATGTACGTATGTGCGTTCGGAGTAATTTTTCGTCTCGATTATCTCAAGAATCAAACATCGGATTGACGTGGGACTGGTTTTAAACGACGCGTAATTACGTAACTTAGAACTGAATGACTTTTCAGCAAAATCGGTTGGGCCGTTTTTTATTTAGGATGAAAAAACTGAAAAAACGACTAAAAATTGCTTATTTTTAAACTGTTGATACGCACTATTAATTCGTGCAGATACCAAATACCTTCATAGTAATGTTGTTATTATTGTGCGTTTTAGCAAAATTGTGATCAAATTTGTAAAAAATTTTATTTAAAAACAAGATTAATTTATAAAATTGCAAACTTTTATTATCAGGTTTGGGTGAATGGGAGTAGAGACGCTAATGCAGTTAATAATTGGATATTGTTATAAATAATTTAATATTGTTAATAACAATCAAATAATATTAGTTATAATCTGATATTGTATATATAAATTCAATTATAATTATTCAGTAACGGTCAAACATTCTTAATAACGAATGATTATTTTAAACAATAATTAAATACCCTCAATAATAGTTGTGGATTCCGAGGCCGAGATGGAGGACAAGAAGGGTGATGTGGACGAAGAGGACAAGGTTGCCAAGGCTTTGGTAGAGGATGACCAGGTGGTGGAGACGTCTTCCTCTACCAAATCTTTTATGGTTAGATAAAAAACTGATAAAAATAGTAACAGTAATTATATTAATTTAGAATAATAATGTTTAATAATAATTATTATTAATAATAGTAATTAATAATAAAAGCAAATTATAGCTTTTTATTCAACCACTGGGAAGTTAGTCGTGTGGGCCTCGAGGGTCGCACTTAGACCACATTTTTTAATTAAAAAAACCGGAATGACTTAATATTAATCACATCATCTACGGTAGCGTCCATTGATTATGATAGGGTTTTGGCTGATGCGCTGTTGATTGAATATTGATGCGGATAAATTGGAAGGGCGACACATTAAAAAGTCTTTTTTACGTTCTTTGTTATTTTCATATCAATGCTTGAAGGGAAAAGGGCACTAGCAACAATGAAAGCAGTTTTTGTTATTATGCCCACTATAGAAGTTTTGTCGCGAGGTGGCCATTTCGAATAGTTGCGTTGATAATTGCCATCACTTCGTCATAATCACTGATATATTATTCGTTCACAATTTTACATCAATGTGACCAATAATTATTTTATATTTTCTGTTGGTCTTGAAAAACCTTGAATATGCAGTAAAAATTAGATTCAATTGCATGTAAAAAATAAAATGTATTAATAATCATGGAGGAAGTAATGGAAACCCTACAAACACAAAAGAATAAAACTACTAAAAATTACAATTTTTTATTTGGTAAAAGCTCTTTGAAGCATATCATCTTGGAAAGTATTGACCACAAAACATTTTACAATTTAAAACGTTAATTACCACAAATGAAAATTAGATGTGATTTGTGTTGGTTTACAAAATTTAAGCAGTTTTTTCATTAACGGTCCTGCTCAAATTATACAAATATTAATAAACTTCGATTCACTTTTCAGCCATGTCTTGAAAATAAGAGATATAATGTAATTGCATTCGTATGAACTCTTTTAACATGGTGATTTTGGATGATTTTTTATCTTTAATGTAGTTTTTTTCGTAATCATAAGAGAAAGTTTTGTTTGTTTCATTACAAAACTTGATAAGAGTTTATAAATTTTATTAATGTTTATTAATGTGATGTGCAAATTATGTTGAAAATAAATATTTTTATGAAAAAAACCACTTATTTCTTCACATTTTTCCCTATTAAATTAAAAAAATGGCTGATACGATTTTTTTTATAAATTTAAACATCACAGAAATGTTAATACACTTCAATTGACACCTTGATGATGCAAATACTATATATCTATATTAGATATAGTGAATGACTTAAATAATTTTGAAAGTCATGATGACTTTTAATGATTTAATATTTTGAATTTAATTTGTTTGTAATTATGAGTATAACTTTTGCTGGTTTTGTTCTCAAATACTGTTTGAAGTATATAAATGTTATAAAAATTGATATTTGTAATTCGGAAATCAAGTTAAAATATTATTGTTTGCGAAAAACCGCATTTTTGTTTTTACTTTATTTTTAACTTCCCAGTTCCCTATGGGAAGTTATTGTAATGGCGTCGATTTTGCGAATCCCACATTTTGACATATCTCCACGTTTTAAGGTCTCTAGAATCCAAATCCATCGTTTTTAGAGAGATGTCTGTGAGTGTGTATGTACGTATGTGCGGATGTGCGTATGTGCGGATGTGCGTATGTGCGGATGTGCGTATGTGCGTATGTGCGGATGTGCGTATGTGCGGATGTGCGTATGTGCGTATGTACGTATGTGCGTTCGGAGTAATTTTTCGTCTCGATTATCTCAAGAACCAAACATCGGATTGACGTGGGACTGGTTTTAAACGACGCGTAATCACGTAACTTAGAACTGAATGACTTTTCAGCAAAATCGGTTGGGCCGTTTTTTATTTAGGATGAAAAAACTGAAAAAACGACTAAAAATTGCTTATTTTTAAACTGTTGATACGCACTATTAATTCGTGCAGATACCAAATACCTTCATAGTAATGTTGTTATTATTGTGCGTTTTAGCAAAATTGTGATCAAATTTGTAAAAAATTTTATTTAAAAACAAGATTAATTTATAAAATTGCAAACTTTTATTATCAGGTTTGGGTGAATGGGAGTAGAGACGCTAATGCAGTTAATAATTGGATATTGTTATAAATAATTTAATATTGTTAATAACAATCAAATAATATTAGTTATAATCTGATATTGTATATATAAATTCAATTATAATTATTCAGTAACGGTCAAACATTCTTAATAACGAATGATTATTTTAAACAATAATTAAATACCCTCAATAATAGTTGTGGATTCCGAGGCCGAGATGGAGGACAAGAAGGGTGATGTGGACGAAGAGGACAAGGTTGCCAAGGCTTTGGTAGAGGATGCCCAGGTGGTGGAGACGTCTTCCTCTACCAAATCTTTTATGGTTAGATAAAAAACTGATAAAAATAGTAACAGTAATTATATTAATTTAGAATAATAATGTTTAATAATAATTATTATTAATAATAGTAATTAATAATAAAAGCAAATTATAGCTTTTTATTCAACCACTGGGAAGTTAGTCGTGTGGGCCTCGAGGGTCGCACTTAGACCACATTTTTTAATTAAAAAAACCGGAATGACTTAATATTAATCACATCATCTACGGTAGCGTCCATTGATTATGATAGGGTTTTGGCTGATGCGCTGTTGATTGAATATTGATGCGGATAAATTGGAAGGGCGACACATTAAAAAGTCTTTTTTACGTTCTTTGTTATTTTCATATCAATGCTTGAAGGGAAAAGGGCACTAGCAACAATGAAAGCAGTTTTTGTTATTATGCCCACTATAGAAGTTTTGTCGCGAGGTGGCCATTTCGAATAGTTGCGTTGATAATTGCCATCACTTCGTCATAATCACTGATATATTATTCGTTCACAATTTTACATCAATGTGACCAATAATTATTTTATATTTTCTGTTGGTCTTGAAAAACCTTGAATATGCAGTAAAAATTAGATTCAATTGCATGTAAAAAATAAAATGTATTAATAATCATGGAGGAAGTAATGGAAACCCTACAAACACAAAAGAATAAAACTACTAAAAATTACAATTTTTTATTTGGTAAAAGCTCTTTGAAGCATATCATCTTGGAAAGTATTGACCACAAAACATTTTACAATTTAAAACGTTAATTACCACAAATGAAAATTAGATGTGATTTGTGTTGGTTTACAAAATTTAAGCAGTTTTTTCATTAACGGTCCTGCTCAAATTATACAAATATTAATAAATTTCGATTCACTTTTCAGCCATGTCTTGAAAATAAGAGATATAATGTAATTGCATTCGTATGAACTCTTTTAACATGGTGATTTTGGATGATTTTTTATCTTTAATGTAGTTTTTTTCGTAATCATAAGAGAAAGTTTTGTTTGTTTCATTACAAAACTTGATAAGAGTTTATAAATTTTATTAATGTTTATTAATGTGATGTGCAAATTATGTTGAAAATAAATATTTTTATGAAAAAAACACTTATTTCTTCACATTTTTCCCTATAAATTAAAAAAATGGCTGATACGATTTTTTTTATAAATTTAAACATCACAAAAATGCTAATACACTTCAATTGACACCTTGATGATGCAAATACTATATATCTATATTAGATTTAGTGAATGACTTAAATAATTTTGAAAGTCATGATGACTTTTAATGATTTAATATTTTGAATTTAATTTGTTTGTAATTATGAGTATAACTTTTCCTGGTTTTGTTCTCAAATACTGTTTGAAGTATATAAATGTTATAAAAATTGATATTTGTAATTCGGAAATCAAGTTAAAATATTATTGTTTGCGAAAAACCGCATTTTTGTTTTTACTTTATTTTTTAATTAAAAAACCGCTTCTATTTTTTAAAAAAAATTGCTCGAATCAAATATTAGTATGCGCCAATTGACATCTTAATCATGCAAATTCTATGTTCGGTTCGCGATATATAGCGCATGACAGAAACAACATATCACCCGAACGAAGTGTCCCAAAAACTAATTAGGTCTTAAAATTGCAAAAACGCTTCGATTGACACCTCAACAAAGTCGATACAACTTTGTTTACTTGAGTTATGTTCTTAGAAAAACTGTTCACGAGCGTACGTAAATACTCACTCACACACACACATACATCTCCATATCTGAAAACTCTTAAAATA